>JABSTQ010006150.1:0-15534 GCA_013358835.2 Ixodes persulcatus
GGAAATCTTATTATTAATATTATTAACTCACGCGCACACAATATTTATTTTTATTTTTAAAACATGTTCACGGGAGAACCGCCAAGCGGTCTGGACCATCTAAAGTTCAGTGTGTCTTCACGTTCCTATAGCCGTCTGCACGTTTACGTTCAAATGGGGAAACACCGTAGACCGTCTTCTCTTTTCAAATGGCAACGAACCGAAGCAGGCACGTAGCCAGGGGAGGGGGCATGGGGCCCGGCCTTCCCCCGAAATCTTACATTTTGCTGAGACCTCCTCCCCCCCTCCACCTCATACAGCATTTTGTCATGGGCGGCGCCCCCCCTCCCCCCCCCCCCCCCCCCCGAAACAAAATCCTGGCTACGTGCCTGAACCGAAGACCACATGAAGTGGTGACAACTCAGCCATTTTTCCGCCCAAACGTTTTTTATGCATTTTGAAGTGCGCGCAATCCGGTGTCACTCAGCTCGAGCCCGTAGCTTTGGCTAGTGCATAGACGCCATTTTACCGCCCAAATCACGCACCGAGTGCGCGAGAGCGTCACGCGCTGGCACATTCAGAGCAACGATGGATGTCTTCACCCTGAGACAGACAGACATGTAGGCAACCTAGGCTAGAGTGAACAGGCATGATCTCTTACGGCCATTGCACCGGGAGTAGTAGCTCCCTGCGGCGGCAGCTTGGAGGGGTCGCTGTAACCCTACCGCTCCTATAGTGCTTTAATTCCTTCTGAGAGGCACGTCCTCCTCACCGTTTTGTCCTCTCTGCTCGGGGGTTGAGTTGGATAAGTTTCTAGAGTAATTGGACCTACAGGTCGTGAGGCCAGATGCCTTCAGGGACTCATGCGGAACACGTTTTTCTCTTCGTCTCCTTAAGAAACAAGTTTGTATAGACAAGAATTTAATTATTGTGAGCCGAAACTTATTTCAATCTGCTCACTACAGTTATTTCAAGCAAGTATAATTGCACACATTTTCAATCGCATTCGTCGGGGAACAGTTGTTCAGGATGGCTCAGGCGGCGTTGGGCATGGTTGTGGGGTCGCACCCCTACGCGGCTAAAGAAGTTCCATTGCTCCTCGGTGAGAGTGAAGGCCACAAGGAAACCGCTCTCTAACCCGGTCATGGAAGAACATGGCAGGGCAGCACTGAGCATCTCGCTTGATTTTATTTCGCAATACTCATTGCGGGGACTCAGAAAAACGAAAGAGAAGCGCGAGGAAACTTCACGAGTTGTGATCCTGGACCGGCTTGCTAGAACAGCGTCTCAGCTGAGACTGAGTGAAAGAAAGCACTGCAAAAGGCTGGGCGCACGACTGTCTTGAGACGTGGCTTGAGTCCCGCTCAGCTCGAGCGCTGGTTTTGGCATTGCTTTTTTTCCCAAAGTCTCAATTGAGACGCTGTTTCTAGCAAGTCGGACCTGGCTGCTTATAATTAGTTGCAAAGGACAAGAGTCGTGGTTGGTGTAAACACAAAGTGGAAGCCTGGAGTCGTTGCATTATTAAACCAACACCATGAAAGTTGATCGTCTTACATTGTTCTTATTTGAAAAAAATGAAATAAAAATTAATCCAAAGAAAGACGACCGTAGTGAGGGTTTCGCACATGTGCAACGCTTTTGATAGGGCACTGCATGGAAAGGGGGTTTATTAGACTCTTTTCCTGAGCCTCAGATTTGAACCACGATGACTGGCTGTTTGTTGCCTTAGTATGAGGACCAGTCACTGTGGTTTACACATAACACTCTGCGTAAGTTTTCTACAAGTAGAGTAACGTTAAAACTGAAAATCTAAAATTCCTGCACGATGGCGAACAAAACAGAACCAGAGTGGTTGGAAAGCTGGAATCTTAAAAAGAAAAATGTCGGGTAAAAATCTTGGAGTGAAGCAAAATAAATTCCCCTGCGTCGTCACCACCATATGGAGCTCAATATTCGCACCTTTTGTGGTGTCGGAACATGGCAGGGAGCATTGAATAGCTTATTTATAGACCTTTCCAATGTTTACAAAATCACAGTCCAGCGTGCGATCTTCACAGTCCAGCACGAGCGTGTTCGTCGCTTCGGAAAGCGAGCGAAGCACGCGCCATTCGCACGAACGCTCAAAATGGCACCGGCCACAAGCTCGTTTTTGGAAAGGTCTATAGGCACTAGATGTTTTCGAAAACTTGCTCGTGACCCTTGTTTTGTTTCTTCTTTTTCTTGCAAGATTATTTACTCAATGCAAGAACGGGGAAGTAGCGCGAGGAAATATTTGAGAAAAGAATCCTCTGCATCAGGGACAGAATCCCCCCAGCGCCACTTTTCCTGAACTTCTCAACCTCGAATTTCAGCCACCTTTCAAAAGATGGCGCAAGTGCACGTCGTCTGCTACAGCATAGGTTCTTTTTATTGTTTAGGACAATTACTATGCTTTAGAAAAATTACAATCATAGAAAGTGATTTTAATTAGAACGAGAAAAGCACTAATTGAAGAATCGTTGCTTAAATAGCTGCCCTGTTTTTTGAAACCGGTTTCTTGCGTGCAGAGTCGAGCTTCAAAATAGTCTCATGATTTAAACATATTTTAAACAAATCTGAATATGAATACGAAAAAATCACGCTTCTAGTGAACCAGCTCAGTTCCTCCAGCATACAATTTAAAAAAAATTAGGTCAGATGCCAAAATGCTGTTTGAGAAAACCAAGAACGCGTTAAGGGAATTCTTAGAAATTTTACCATAATCAAGGTGTGTTTACAAGAAAACGGCTGGCGTTGCACTTCTAATATTTTGTATTCTGAGTTCCTATGTTTACCACAAGCATGCCCTTAAATGTCGTTGCTGCGGTATGATGTGAAACTGAGTTACTAGACTTCAAAATCACATATAAAAGGCTCTTTTTGAATAAATATTAAAAAATGTGAGCGTGCTAATTAACAAAAACACGTATGCACGGAACTAGACGAGTCCTTCTTCTATTCAATAAAAAAATAAGAACGCGTCTTGGATGCCTTGTAAGTCTAGAAACTTGGAATGCATAGAGGTATGTCTTTGAAAATATCAAAACTTGCACTTTTTGTTTTCTTATTGTGCGGTAAGTTTTAAAAAAATGCGTATCATATTTTGCACTAAAAGAGTGATGATGAATTGGCTATTTATTTGCAAAAAGAACGAAATACATAACACGCGCACAGACGCGACATTTGCACAGCAAACAGGAGCGTTAGCAGAGCTGTCACCGGTATTATAGATGAGGCCGTGGGACCGCCGCCTTAAACGTGACATAGTTTGATCCGAGTCTGAGTACGTACTACCCAGCGTCCGTCCGGAATTCCGGCGTGCACAGCACAATTCGGGCTCATTGAAGTGTTACGCAAGCCAATCCACACCCTCTGCGATGTTCAGTCAGTGTCGTGTTGGTACCCGGGCCTTAGGGAAAAAGATTCGGCAGAGACACTTAAGATTGCTTATGCGTAGGAATGCGAAAGCATTCCTACGCATAAGCAATCTTAAGTTAAGGAATGCGCTGCATGTAGGAATTCCTACGCATAAGCAATCTTAAGTTAAGGAATGCGCTGCATGTAGGAATGCGAAAGAATTCCTACATGCAGCGCATTCCTCCAAGAAGTGCGCCGCGTCTTCCTTTCGCACACGGCGCTTCGGCAGTGACATCACGCTCCCCCACTGCGCAGGCGCGGCGAACCCCGCCGGCTTCACGACGGTTTCCGTGACGGAAGCATTGTGTTGCTGTGCTTTTCCTTGCGTTTTATTTCTGAGGCGCGTCCGCTTTGACCTTGAGCGCACCCGCCAGCTTCCGCGACGAAGCATCTGCGTTGCCGCCCTTTTCTTTTTTTCTTTGCGTTTTATTGGGAATGGGAATTTAGATGCCGTTTGGCTCAGCCAATGAGAATTTAGGTGCCGTTTTTCGCGGCTACAGACAACGATAACGCCGACTTCACTCAGATAACGCCGGCTTCGTTACACGGGACAGTCAATGCCCTCGCATTAATAAATAAACATCCGTTTAATCAAAGGAACGTCGGAAGTTTCGCGGCCGCAGGAATAAAGGCAAGCGCTATACACCCACACGTGGCACTGACGTCACGCGGCTGCGGTGGCGCTGCTATTGGCAGGGCACATGCGCAAACGCGCTCCTTCACCCGAATTTGGTTTCTGCGCACGCGCAGCGCCCACATCTCGTGCGGGCTTGTTTGGAAACAGCGCGCTGGCCTATACGAAGGAAACAACAGATATTTGAATCTTCTTACTAATGTGACAGCTATAGTCTGATCTAAAAAAGTGAAAGCCGTTTACAACTCCCTGTAACGCCGAATTGGAGCGCAGCTCTTGAGGAGGAGGAGGGAAGGGTACTCAGGGGAGGGTATACCCTTCCTCCTCCTTCTCCTCTCTCCTCCCCTCATTCTTCAATCTCCTCCGGGGGGGGGAGGTCACGTGACCTCGGGGGGTTGGGGTGGTCACGTGACCCTGGGGGGGGGGGGGGGGTCACGTGGCCCCGGGGGGGGGGGGGGGGGGGAACTCGCGCGGTGCATTATGGGACATTTCTCATAACGCACCGCGCGGTTACGCCGACGGCGACGCCGCTCAAGCCGGAAACGGGCGCCTAAGAGCTGCGCTCTAAAAAGAGCTAACACCCCCAACACTCTCTTCTTAAAGCAACATTGAACTATATTTTGCACTGGCACTCGAAAATAAATGTTTGCTGACGGCAGTCCACCAGAACTGCCCATAAGCACGCTCGAGAAATGTAGGGCTTTATTAGCACCCAAAACCAACGAAGAGGACTCAAATAAGTAAAATAAAATAATGGATGGTCGCGTACAGCTTAACACTTCTAAGCTGGCGGCGGCTTCCGTTTTATACATTCGTATGCTTCGAACGCATACAGATTTTGTGCGACCAATGTTACACGACTGTTATCCAAGGAAGAAACACGGCTCCGTTTGCAGACTGTCCTTTGACCGAACATAGGTTGGTCAAGAAGGGTTTGGCTTTGCCGCCACAGGATGTTCTACGACAATCATTTGTGACGTAGAAGAAAAACAACTTGATGCGAGATTAAAAAAAACACATAACAGTACGGACATTGTGTTTTTAATATTAGTATTTTAAAATCACTTTTAGATGTAAGCCTTTCGTTTAACAATGTATAACAAAAAACAAACAAAAACAGGTTATTTAATCTTTCCGTAATCGGTAGACGCCCTACTTATAGAAAAACAAAAAAAAAAAATCTTGAAATTGTTTTTTAAGATTCTAAAAAACGCGCCAGACAAGAGTCCGTACACCAACATACGCGAGCTTCGCATCATCATCATTATCGCGTACGCGCGCGCGGATGCGGTTGTACTGGTTGCTGCGAGGTGAACCGCGGCCGTCATAAACCCACACGCGTTCTTGCCCGATCGTTAGCTTGGAAAGAGGCGACGGTTGGCCGCACGTCGGTTGGTGAGGCACATTAGAAGCGTACTCCAACACTAATAACCCGACGCAATCTACGGGGGCACTGAGGCCGCCCGAGGATCGCCCATCTTGACGAGAAACGGGACAAAACGAAATTAAGATAACGGAAGGGATGAACGGACACGAACAAATCGCGAGAATAAAACACACACAAACACACACGTACGCACATACACACATACAGAGGCACGCGCACGCACACGCACAAACAGACAAAGATAAACGCACGTACGCACGCGCACACACGGACACACGCACACATATGTACATAGCCGTAATTTGAATCGCTTAGGAGATTAATGAAGGCAGCTCCATCGTGCTGCCTCGTAAGCTTCTGGCGCGCAATTTTCCCGCCACCCGCGAGTGCCCCGAATACTGCTAGCCGTCCAGAATTAAATCATTCTGGACGTAAATGCTGCTTCGTGAGGCAGCAGCGGCGGCGCTAGTGAAGTTCTTCAAATTGCTTCTCTGATAACGCGGTGCGATTTTTACGGCCTTCCGGGTGGTGCGCTATTTAGTTGGCCGTAATTAGTCGAGCGAAACATTTGGGAGGGAAAAACTTTTGAGAGAAAGAAAGAGAGAGAGAGAAAATAAGATAAGAGAGTACGGTGCGTGCAGGAAATAAAGGCGCTCAGTGTTTTCGACCATGAAATCCTCGGTTTATCTTATATATACACCTTTCCAATCATCACCTTTTGTGGACTGCCATCTTTGCCTAGCGGGCTGTGGTCCGTGGATCGCGTTTTGAGCGAGCGCAGTAGCTCTCTTGCACGAAATGTGTGTTGCCACGCATGCGTCCACAGCGCAGTGTCTAAGCATTATCCGCCGGGGTGATAAGCGCTGGAACCAGGCAATGAAGTTTGATTTTACCGGTGGCGCCATCTTATGGGGAATGTTCGCAACTATGAGACGGCCTGCCGCCGCGATCATTGGACCCAATCTCGAGCTCGAATGTCCGAGCTCCTTTCCGAACTGTAACGCCGTGCTCGTGTCTAATCGTTCCGTGGCTGGGCCTTCCCAATGTTGCCCCCCTTTTATTGGGCGCCAGTCGCGGTGGTCGACCGAGGCGCCTCCTATTCACTGCCCTTGGAGTAATGGAAGACGCGTTCCAGCTTAGTTCCGAATCGTACCTTCCGGGCTTCCGCACTCCTGTGTATACGGTAGAAACTAAGCGAGAAAGGAGACGGCTTAAGGACCAGCTCTGGCTGGAATGGTTAGTGGGTAGACGTAAACAAATAGCTGCTTTTGTCTCTACTTACTCTTGGATTCGCGTTGGAAGATTGGGTAAAGCCTGGGCAGCTATAGTTTTGCGTCTATCCACTAATCGTTCCAGTCAGAGCTAGGCTCTGGGGCTGCCTTGCGCGCCCTCATCCCCTCTTCTCCCTCATGTTCTATCCGTATCCTTAAAAAAATGGCAAATTTCGGTTTAAACAAAAAGGAAGCTTTTTTGTTGGGTAGTCCGCACTCGATGTATAGTTCACACTTAAAACATTCTCACACACATCAAACCGCGACAAATTCCCGCTTTACTGACTCAGAAAGAAGCTCGTATGGCACGTAAATCATCACTAACATTTGTTGTCACTCACAAGCTCCCTCGTGCCTCCGCACGATGAACGATCAACGAAAGAAGAATACTTGTATAGTACGCTCCTGTTGATAGACCGAAGCGCTTAAAAATGATTTAAACATGTAGAGTCAGCCCTGAAGATACGGTGACTGCGAGAAACAATTTCCATGATGTTTCTTTCTATAGCGCTTGTTTGAGGGATCAGGACTGAGACTTTGCCGGTATCATCAGATACAAGTTTTTAAAATAATTTCTTGAGTTTGTGAGATTTTTTGTGTTTTCTTCATAGATATTAGGACTTTATTTAGTGATGACTTAAAAAAGACTGACACGTAACACACATCTCGCGAAGTCGTATTTCACACTATCTTCGATCCTTATTTTTATTCCGAAAATGGGGTACTTTATCAGACTTTTATAACGTCAGTTTCGAACCAGCGTTTCTAAAGCATCTCTTGAGTTGCCTTTAACTAGAATTTTTATTTGTTGAACGCACACAAAAGTACGTAACTGACGTTGGAATCAAATAGGAGCAGGTGCTGTGAACTGTGGATTTGAACGAACTTGCGTTTTACTAGGGTATGTTGCATCGTTAGAGATTCAAGACTGGAACACACGTGCAGAAATCCGCCCCTACTTTTAAAACATAAAAATAGGTTCGCACTGTTTTTTTTTTTTTCTTTTTTTTTTTTTACAAAATACGCACGTGTTTTCATTGTATCATATTTCCGAGTTGTGTGCAATGCACCAAAAAACTGATGGCGAGGAGGAGAGAGAGCGCGCGGGGACGTCAGAATGCCGAGCACTAGTTGGAACGAATACTGGGTAGCCCTAAAGCTAGCAGTCTTTGTCTCCGCTGCACTCGTCGAATGCGTTAGGACGCAGAACGCCGGCGTCCGGCGTCTGGCTCTCGCATTCGAACGCGTTCGACGGGTGCAGTGGGGACAAAGGCTGTTAGCTTTACGTCTACCCGCTAATCGTTCCAATCAGAGCTCCGTGTTCTGACGTCACCGCACGCTCTCGTCTCCTCCTCTCCCTCAGTTTGTCGGCCCACGAACACCGCCGCTTTTCTGAATAGCGTTGTACAATTGTAAATTCTATAAGTGCCCGCCATTTTTTTTTTGCACACGTATTTTTGTTTAATTTTTCGAAATATATTACGGCCCATAGTCGTCGACGTTTTCAAGTGAACTTTGAACACTAAAACATCATTTTAAAATCAGATCGATGTTTTTGAGGTGCTTCAACGCATACTACTTCGAAATGCGATAACACTGCTTGTGTCATATGAAGGAAACACTCCGTCGATTGAATCGCGACGGACCCTATACGTAGCGCAAATTCGTCTGCTTCCTTGGCAGGGTTGTGCTGAAGTCAGAACGCCGAGCTCTGATTGGCTCTGATTGGAAGAATAGTGGATAGACCTCGAGGCAGCTTGCTTTGAGCTCTACCCACTATCCTTCCATCAGAGCCAATCTGAGCTCGGCGTCTTTCTGACATCACCACGACCCCTGCAAAAAAAGCAGACGAACTTGCACTCCGGCGACGAGACGCTCCCTCGTATGGCTCCCATCTGTGACGTCACGACGGATTATCAATTGCAAGCGACAATTTTCACGGTGCTTGTAAAACGCACGGTGCAAGCTTGGAGTCATGGCGTCCTTAATCCAACACCGTCAAAGTTTAACATTTCTCTTATCTTCATTCACAAAAGTACTATTCGTCTTACTCAAGACTTAATAATGAGCGTTTGGTTCATCGTGGAAGGCCGACTACACCGACGATTTTGGCCGCGCGCCTCGCCGAAAGCGCATAACTAAGCATCACATATCCGGACATGTTTATTCGATAAAAAAATAATATACTCAGCACGTCACACCCGCTGTTAAGCTGTCTCCTCTTTAGACTGCTCCTTCCTCTTGCGAGGCATCGTGGAGACTGCGGGACTTCAATGGCGAGCGCCTCGTCCCTCGATCCGTACAATGAGGAGTCGAGAACGGCAAGTAATAACTATACCGCTTCAGAAGTCTCCCCTTTAGCAAACACAGTGGTTGGGCGTCGGGCACAAACTCTCCGGGTCTTGGGTTCGCTTCGGGACTATCGGAATTTTGTTATGTCTTCGCAATTTATTCACGTATGTACAGGCATTCACACACACACATGTACACAGGCATGCACATGCGTTTCGTGTTACATGCGCATACACACACGCACACACATACACGCGTTCGTTTTGTGTTACACACGCATACAAACACGCAAAAACATGCACATGCGTTTCGTGTTACACGCACACTCATGCACACGTGAGTTTCGTATGATACACGCATACACACACGCACACGCTTGGACATGCGTTTCGTGTTTCATGCACACACGCAAACGCGTTTCGTGTTACAAACGCACACGTGCGTTTCGTGTTACACACGCATACACACACACAGATTCACAGGCCTGCACACACACACGTGCGCGAACACATGCACATGCGTTGCGTGTTACAGATGCCAATATTTCAGGGAAGGCTGCTGAAAGAAATTTTATCGCCTTTAGAACACCACATGAAGGTCGTAATTTGTTCTTCACAAAACTATGAGCCGAATTCGCGCTGCAGCCGACGTCGGGGTTCTTGGAGAAGTATGTTAAGGTCCTAATCTACTGCAAGAAGAGATTATGCTTCACTGGTTTTGTAGTTCAGTGGATGGGCACTTCCGTCGTTGAAGTACGCTCTAGAGCAAGCTCGATGCTTTCAATGTTCCCGTAAGAAAAAAAAAAAAAAATGTTAAGAAACACCGGTTACCAACACACGGGTTTAACTTCCTTGTAATTTGTGTGACGTCTCAGGGTTTCCAGCGTACCTTTTCTTCTTTTTTCCCTCTTGTGTTAAACTTCCGACAAGCTCAGCTGAAGATTTCCCCGCTAAATTTAGCAGGAAAATGTCCCGTTAAATTTAGCGGAAAACTTTTCCCAATTAATTTAGCGGGAAACGTTCCCGCTCAATGGGAGGGGAGCCGGAGAGAAGAAGGAGAGGGTACGGAGCAGGAGGAGGAGGGGCATACTCTCCCGTCCGTATTCTCCCCTCCTCCTCCTCAAGAGCTGCGCTCCAATTCGGCTTTACAGAGAATTGTAAACGTCCTTAATTTTTTCGTTTCAAGTAAAACAAATTGAGTGGCGAGTTCAGTCTCGCCGTGTCGTGTTTGTTCCTTTCTTCCTCCCCGTTTTTTGAAGCTGATTTTTGTCAATCATCTGTCAACATTTTCGCCGCTAAATTTAGCGCAGAAAATGAATGAGGTCACGTGACATCAATTTTTCCGCTAAACCTAGGGGGAAACTGAATTTGCGTCTAGGCTACGTGACACGAAGACACGTGACGTCATTTTTCCCGCTAAATTTTGCGGGGAAACTGAATTTGTGTTGAGTTCACGTGACGTCAATTTTCCCGATAAATCCAGCGGGGAAACAAAATTGATGAATAGGAGACGTGACACAAAATCGCGTGACGTCATTTTCCCCGCTAAACATAACTGGGGAACTGAATTGGTGTTGACGTCACATGACGCCAATATTCCCGCTAAATTTAGTGAGGAAACTGTGATGTCATGAGACGTCACGGGCCACGGTCTCACAAAATGCGGGTTCACGAAATCCAGAGCCACTAGCCAAGGAACGTTTCACGTTAAAACAACGACGGAGCGATTGAAGCGTGAACAAAGAATCCACGCACTGCGATCCTTAAGTTTCTAGTTTCTATCGTAATGAAAGTATAGGTGACGACCCAAAACCCTTATTACGTCAACTGTACGTATCGCCGCAGTGCCTGCAGGGAACACGTCTTCGATTGGTGTTTTTAGCGTTCCACACCGCCCATGAATCGAAAGGGGTCCCCAAGTGGACACAAATGGCGTCACACAAGCCAGAGTGTCATGCTGTCGCATGACGCGATCCTGGTGGTCGGTTCGTAGAAGTTCCGGCAGAAAGCGCGAGGGAACGGAGTGTGCACGTAGAGATCCGATATGGTTTGAGATTGTGCAGCTAAAAGCATGGAAGTGTTTGGTCACAAGGCCAGGACTGGCTGGTTGGCTAGTTGGCTGGATCCAGGCGTCTAGAGAGGCTATGGCTGGCTGGTTGGCTGACTGGTTGGCTGGCTGGCTGGCTGAATCGAGCCGTCTAGAGCCGTCCGAGCGGCGAGGCCAGCGCGGCCTGCCGCCCTGCCGGCTCTGCCTCGTCGGCTGCTGCGGGCCCTGAGGGCGGCCCTGTTCGAAGAGATGGTTGTGACACGTACGCTGTCCGTCCAGACGGTTCGGAGTTCGGAACGAGTGCGTGAGTTGCTATACTCTGTTTCGCCTTATGATGTACCGCAGCAAAGGCTACAGGCGCGAGCTCCTTGCTCTGGGGCACATCTCGGCGGTTCGCTGCGGTACAACATGAGGTGAAACGAAGTATAGTAGTTTCCCGGTGGTCGCACAGTCGTTACGAAAGAAATCATAGTAGAATCAGTCACATTGTAAACTTCGTGATGCGAGGTTTCACCGCAGCTCCGGTCCGTTTGTTAAATACCCTTCTTGTGCGAGACGCAATACATGCGATGTTTGTTATTTCTCAGCCGGGCAATGGCGGGTTTATATTCAAATGAGTGAAAGGCAAGTGCGATACGGTTTTGTATCGCAGCAGGCAAGAGCGTGCGCGGCAGCCGGCAGGCGCGAAAAAGAGTCGATGTTTTTAGTAACGCCTATCAATATCCAATATGAGACACAATACAAGCGAAATCACAGCCTATTACTTTCATTTATTGCAATTCAAGCGTTGAAAGAGGCGACAGAACGAGCGTGTTGCTACTAGATTGATGCCCCAATGTTCCTCTCCGTAGTGCGATGTGCCGCTCTTCTTGGTACCGCTTCTTGGGTGGCGAGCTAGCAGCCCCGCTCGCTAGCTCGCAGCCTTTGAACCTGGCATGCGCGACCACTATGACCGCTATCACTGACCAGAAAGTTCGCGCGTCTGATTTGGCCGTAGGCACCGGCGACTCCTTGAGGCCATGGAAGGATGGATGAATGCTAACGGTTGTAGCCTTTATATCGGGCGGTAGCTTGCGCTACCTAGCTTAAAAGTTAAGAATCAAATGTATGATTTCTTTCCTTTGCCAATTTGTTTACTTTCCGCAATTTTTTAACTATCACCAGGTGGTGTGGGATATCACCTGGATGACCTTCGGGGGATCGGGCAAAAAAAAAAAACAAAAAAAAAACAAGGAAACTTAAAACTTCATGCTCCGCCTCTTCCCTTCCCCCCCCCCCCCCCCCCCCCCCCCCCACCCCCCCCCCCCTCCGGCGAGGAATTCGCCGATTTTCCTCTGGTCAAACCTAGTCGGCGCCGCGTTACCCCGGCACTGGGACCACTGGGAGACAGGGTGGACACTTTGGGCCGGAGCCACGCGGGAGGGAGTTTAAATTTACTTCTGTCCCGCCTGTTCCCAGTTGTGTCAGACAGTTGTACGTCATTCAATTCTCCCTAGATAATTTCCACGAGTATTTCAATCTCCTCTTAGTTAATAAAATGCACTTATCATCCATTCTTCCATTCTCGTCTGCAAACCCCAGCGCTCCGGTTAAATCCGTTGCCCCCTCCGGGAGCGCGGGAGCAAGCCCTGTGCACATCAACACCACAAGTTCTATTGCAGGAGTGGCCAAACTGCGGCTCATTGCGGGTCCAAGTGCGGCTCGCGGCTTTCCCGTGAGCGTGCCCCCCCCCCCCCCCTTTCCCTCCTGTTTTCCAAAGACGAAAAGAAACCTAGAATTTTAAAAAAAAGCTCACAGTCTTGGCAGCCTTGTACTACACTACCTACATACTGCTGGGCTGCTGCTTGACAACATTGATGTGTCCAGTGACCCTGTTTTCTTCATTGTTCTAGAAAGAATTTCGAATCGTATACGCATAACGGGCGTCAGGGGCAGTGGCTGGCTGGCGAACCAGCCGAAGCATTAATTTTTGCTTAGCGGTTAAAGTAACGTTCTGCTGCTTGGTGTTACTTGTTGTAGTCAACAATAATACTTTTCCCCTTTGGAAAGCACTGTTCCCTCCATATCGCGTCTTTTTAAAAGTAGCCTCCCCCCTCCTTTTTTCTATACTGCGGCTCTTTGAACTTTTGCTGTTTTGTCTGCGGCTCCAACCGCGTGTCACTTTGGCCACCCCCGTTCTATTGTCTCGTCTTCCCCTTGGCATACGGCACACCGCGTATCCATTTCCTCATACTTTGTCCTGTATGTCCTTGTCCTCAGTAGTCCTGTCCTAGCCTCGAATCACAACAGGCTCAACCGTGAATTATCATAGAAATATTTTTTCCTGTTTTCGTCGCCTTTACATAGTTAAAGCTGATTTTCCCTGCATTCTTTTTCCCCACATTTTTCTCTTCGGCTTCTTGTACTTCCCTTTCCACAGAAATAGTCTGTTCTTCCCCGCACTTGAATGTTGGTATTTGAATTTCAGTTTTTGGGTTTGGGTTGTCCATTTAGTGTTCAAATGTTTTATGTATAGATGCTGATATATTTTTCGTGCCCATCGTGTATCCTCAATCGTGTCCAGTATTTGTTCACATTTCAACTTACTAATCGTCTCGATCGCTTCGAAAGATGCCCAGCCCATGTCTCCCTGCACTGCTTCATTTGGTGTATTACCATGCGCCCCCCAGTTCCAGTCTGCCCACGCTCCTCTGCCGGGTCTCGAAATTTGACTGGACCTCATATTTCATGCATAATACCGTATTGCTAAAGGACAACCCCGGTACCTGGACTACTTTCCATATACCCCTAACAACTTTACACTTATTGTAATTACACGGTGCCCTACGCTTCATTCATAACTGCTGCATGTTGTTTTCCATTCTTTAGCATATTTTCTTCCTATTATTCTAAGTGCTATTTTCACTCATACAGCCACACTCCTAGGTATCTATACTTCTTTACGTGTTCTATTAAAACGTCTCGAATTTTCGGCGGGTCTCCCTTTTCATTGTTATAAACCATTTTTCCCGACTTGTCGCTACTGAATTTCAGGCCAAGAGAATATCCTTCCTTGTCAAAGATCTTAATTCGCTCCTGTAATCTATCCCGGCTGTCTGCGAACGGTACAATGTCATCCGCGTAGAACATTCTTGGTATAACTTGGTTTACGTTTTCCCCCGTCTTTATATATGACACATCAGAACATAAATTGCACTCTTATAATTTCTTTCCATTCTCATGTATATCATAAAATGTAAAGGTGATAGGGGCAACCCTGCCTGAGCCCTCTTCTTTTTTTTCTGCCGGTTCTGCTATTTCTGCTTCCCATGTTATAAAAACCTTAATATTTGTGTATACCTGTTTTAAAAGCCTAATCAAGTGTGCATCTAAATCATTCTCTCTCAGCTGTACCCAGAGTGCTTCCTGATTCACATTGTCGTACGCTCATTAATGTCTAGAAATGCTATTCATAATGGTTTTTTTCATGCGTGCCACCTCTATACATTGGGTGATGATGAATAAGTTATCATCTAATCTTCTATCTTTTCAGAACCCGTTCTGCAGCTCAACTAAAATGTTTTCGGCCCATTCTTTCATTCTTCTTTTTACTACTTGCATCGATCGCTAGTCTGTACAGGACCGAAATTACTGTTATTGGGCGGTATGATGTTTTGCTATCCTTATTTTACTTTGCCTTTATATAGCAATCTCATTCTGCTTAGTCTCCAATCATTGGATTCCGCTCCCCCCCCCCCCTTATAATTGATCAGTTGCCTGTCTTAACTTTAATTTGCTTTTTGTTCCTAGTGTTTTGACTAGCCTCATTCCTATGCCATCTGCCAACGCTCATTCCTTCATTCCTACGCCAACGCGGAGCAGCATCCACTGTTGCCAGATACGCGGCAAAATGCAAGATGGCAATTTTAACAGATATTCGCGTTTGAAAATTACTTAGCGTATCAAAAGTAAGATTGGTGGCAAATGAAAGGTACTTTTGATGCGTTTTATAAATATTTAATCGTTTCCAGGCTCGTGTACAGTCAGAATAAAGCAAAAAAATCCTCCGTATAGCTCCACAGACCCCCAGCAAAAATTGGACTCAAGATGGCGCCCATAAACCACGCGATAAACCACGGAAGAGCAGGTCTCAGTTAAGAAGAAAGTTAAGGCCACAGAAAGAGATCGGTGGCTAGAGGGAATGCAGACAAAGAAGGCTCTGGAAGGCTATAGATTAACAAAACAGTTATTGCCAAAGAAAGCATTTATGACAATTCTAGGGGAAGCTCATTGTTGTTTGAGGCAAGGACAGGTGTTTTGCGAACCAGAACATACAGAGCGAAGTACCAGGAAATGGACACAGTGTGCGCTGCTTGTGGAGAGGAGGACGAGACGGCTGAGCACTTGATACTCTACTGTAAAGGGCTTCACCCTATGCATACCGAAGACAACATAGATTTAATAAGGTCATTGGGTTTTAGAGACAGCGAAGGAATAGTGGATTTCAAGGA
>JABSTQ010006151.1:0-29657 GCA_013358835.2 Ixodes persulcatus
CATCACGAGTAACTCGAGAATTGTATTTGCGGAGTCGTCTAGGAGGTTCTACACATGCATCACCCCTCAGGTCCTGTTGAGAGTGCGAGGGCGTGCGACAGTGGCCGGGATATATCCGAGAACTTTGGATTTCAGGAGCGTTATGCCTGCCACCTCGGATGATGCCTCCAGAGGGAAGTCGCCTGTCGTCGTTTTCTTGATGTTTGTGACAGTTGTGATTCCTTTGCTTAACTTTCTTTTAAGGAATGTTGAGGTTTTGCTCGTTGGATGATACGGCTCATTGCTCGTTATTTCTCAAAACTTTGTGCACCTCTATTTTTTAGGTTCGGCTAGTTCATCTTCTTTTGTCTGAATTGATTTCCTGTCATAAGGGTTTGGCATGATATTGTCAAAAAAGGTGAGTTCACTTCACCACTGACTTGACTCACCCACCATGGAGCCCAACAAGGGTGCATCTCGAGCGCATCCTAGCCAAAAGAGGCGATATTTCAAGAATAACAAGCTAGCAAAAGGTATAACCCATCACATAATCGTCAAATGATATAGTTATATCCTTAAACAAGGTTAGCTCTGGATGTCTAGTGGCAGAGGGGAAGTGTGAGAGTGAAAAAAATAGTAAAAAAGAAGGAAAGAAGTGGAATACCTAGTGGCAAAGGGGAAGTATATGAGAGTGAAAAAGGAAATAGTAAAAGGGAAGAAAGAAGTGGACTGCCTTCCGAATAGCACATGGTTGGCTTAGCAAGGGCCAGTGTCTAAGGCACCAAGGGCAAAGCGGAGTTTTGCCTTCTTCGAGGGGCTCTGAATGGTACAAATCATCATCAGGGACAGCTCTGCCGCCAGGATGCCTTTTCCCCCACATTGCAATATAGGTCCCACTCACGAGATGCATAGGTGGTGTTTTGCCCAGGTATTTCTGCTTGTCAGACCCCTATTCCTCCGGCCTATCCGGCATGAGCGACCCTAGCCGACTTAGCCCGAAATAATTATAGGGACACCCAAGCACCCCCCCCCCCCCCCCCCTGTCTCATACCGCGGTAATCTGGCGATAAGGGTTGTACAGTAGCTTGCTTGAGGTTTAATTAGTTTTAAAGTGCACAGATGTACCAACGAAGGCTTAGCAGAAACAGAAGCCTCGAAACATGACGGAAACTTTTCTCCTTCCGAAAAGCGAAGAAAGTGGGACAAACAGCTAAATGTTCTGTCTGGCTTCAGTGCGGAAGGACATCTAACCTAACTGTAGTAATTACTTGAAATATCCACACGAATGGTGGGAAGAAACCTTTTCCCCAGTTTCCTTCCTACCCTTCCCTCTAAACACAGCTGCAAGTCTGAGCTACACCCCACAGGAAGGAGGGTCACCCGCTTTCTCAAACGAAAAGGAGGAATTGAGGGAGAGTTATCTTCCTTTCTGCTTGTAGGTACGACTTTAAGGCAGCTTTCAGCGAGGTCATGTTTAAGTTTCAGCTTTAAGTCCAGACGTAGCCGGCATTACGAGGTAATGGGACAAATCAAGCAGCGTCAAAAGCGCAAGTCATTTTGCCTTTTCAGTTTATGATTGATTCAGCGACGATAGATTGCGCACAGGAACATGACGAACACCATGACTGTGCACTTTGAACACTGACTGACTCTACCATCAACTCGTAGCGTCGGCCACGTCTGCACTTCGGGTGAAATGAAATACCGACGTAACGATGAACACTTTTACAGCGGAGCTGTATATGACTCCCAGGTGGGATTTTTTTTCATGTGCCTCGACAAACTCACGCGAGCGTTTTACCACCGTTCGCGCACGCCTTATGAATGATCGTGCGTTTTTGAGATTTAATGCGTTATCGAAGTGTGATTATATCAGTAGACGTTTTAATGCATTGCTTCTTGCGTGCGCCTTTTGTGTGTATTTTGTGTATGAGAAAAAATACTTATAGCTGTCACATAATTTCACCACTGCGAATCCCATGTAAACTTATTTGATAGTGATGTTTCATATCTTATGTGTTGTTTGCGTAAGTGTACAATCATAACGTTTGCAGCGTCCGATAACTATGATCGCTTTTAATAGCGGCATTGATTGTCGCGCTTGATGTTCGTGCAATCTCTTTCGCCCTTTTTTGCCATTCCGCTTATATCCACGGGTTTGCAGCTAGTTTCGAATAAGAATATAAGTGAACAGCTCGATGTTTCTTTGGCAGGTTTTGTTTACATCGGCGTACCGTTGGCTTTGCCGGGTGGAGCTCTAAACTTTTCTGTTGAAATGCAACAACAGTACGATCAGTTGCTGAAATTTCAATGAATTTGGTGAGAATTTAGTTACAAAGGCTTTAGCATATAGTAAGCTAAAGGGACACCAAAGACAATTTACAACTTTTTGTTGCCCTGCGTGTTTAGTACTGAGAGAAGCCTCAAGAAGACAGAAAGAAAAACAAGATGAGTAAAATGATTACATTATTTTTCTCTTAAGGCGTGAACACAAGAAAGAAAGCGACTGTGACGACACAGTCGGACGATCGAAGCAGACGTTTCTCCGTTAGGAGAGAATGCCTCAGCTGTCCTTCTCTTTGTGTTCGATCGTGTCGTCACAGCAGTTCCCGTGAAAATCCAAAATGCTAGGGAATGATGCTGCAGGTTTCTGACGCCTCGAAGGTCGTTTCGGGCGCACAATTGTATCAAAAGCTCTGCAAAGACATCATGAAATTATATTAATTCGCAACTTAAAAGCCAAAACTGAATACAAGTTTTTATTCAGTTTTTTTTTTTTTACATAATCGCAATTGTAGTTTGTCGCAAGTTGAGATATGAAGAAAAGGATCAGACAGAAAAATGCTGCTGCGACAATGGACTTCTTGTAAAACTCTGGACAGTCCATGGGCGCTGCAGCGTGGTTCCTGAACCCAACGTCGTCACTGCAGGCTTCGAAAGCTACAACCACTGATCACGTTTGTCTCCCTTGAGGCAGTTTACGCGTTCCACTGCTAACGCGTATCGCACGCTAGCGGCCACAAACGTTGGCTCTGTAAGCTGGAAGAGCAGGCGCGTGATCATATTTGGAGGTCAGCAATGATGGCTCGGAGGGCGCGACGACTGGTGGGGGCTTGTGTAACAGATGCGCGAAAGGCAAGGTATTTACCTCCCAGAAATCACTTTATTTTTATAGCGAAAATTTACTGCACGCTGCAACGCATAACGTTTAAGCTGTTTCGCGTGCTAAACAATAAAACCGACCTCTTTTCTTTCGAAATCTTGCCTAACCAGAGCGCCCGCCTTAGTTCGCTTGAATCGCCAATATTGTGAAATGCTTATTTCTTCGTTTTTATGTTGTGTAAATTTCTTTCTTGTTATCTCAAATTATAAACGTGTTCCTACTTTTTTTTTTCCCCAAGAAGTCGAATTTTGTGTTTGAAGCCTAACTTTGTCGAAGTTTGCTAAAAATGTGAAAAGTCGCCGAACCAGTCGAACCTCAAGGTCCGACAAACATTGGCGACATCCCCACTCGTGACAGACACTAAATGCATCAACTTCCGGTCTTGGAAATTAAAACTCACTCGTCTGTGGCGATGAGCACAGATGCGTGCGTCTTCTTGACGAAGGTGATGATGGTGTGCCACAAGCGCTTTCTCGACACGGGGTCCAGGTGCTGGGTCGGATTGTCCAGCAGCAGCACCTGGGGCGCTCCCAAGACTGCCAGGGACATCGACAGCTTGCGCAGGGCCCCCGAGCTGCAAGCAGGGAGCACGTTTGGTTCGTTTTAATTAATACAGTTGAGCAGATGTTTGTTGGAATCGCACCTCTTCTGAGGTGCAGCTGCCGTTCTTTCTGAAGGATATGTATCTAAAGTGGAGATTGACCAAAGATCTCTCTCAACATCACCATTTTTTCTTGGATTATGCTCCGGTTTACCGTGCCATAGCCTACCATAAAGAGAGAAAACTTGCGCCTTCAGCGACAGTACATTATACAGCCAGGTTGCAAGAAAAGAGGGAGGCGGATGTGGTAGGCAAGGAGAGCATATTGAAGGCAGTGCTGCATATGTGTCGCAAGGCGAACCATTCCTCATTCGGTTTTGTATTTTGTGGGGGAAAAATGAGACGCTTACAGATCTCTGTAATTCGAAATTACAGCGCAGCTCTTGAGGAGGAAGAGGAGAGGGTAGGGGGGGGGGGAGAGAATGCCCCTCCTCCTCCTCCGTACCCTCCCCTCCTTCTCCTCTATACCCTCCCCTCCTCCCACACTTTCTCCATTAAAAGTAGCCGCAAAATTGACGCCACGTGTTCTCAACACCAATTTGGTTTCCCCTCAAAATTTAGCCGGGAAAATGACGTCACATGACTTCGTGTCATGACACCTATTAACAAATCTAGTTTCTCCGCTAGATTCAACGGGAAAACGCACGTGACGTGACTTCAACTCCAATTCAATTCCCCGCTAAATAAACTGAATTTCTGTTGAGGCCATGTGACGTCCGTTTTACCGCTAAATTTAGCGGGGGATACTGAAGGCGCAGTGATACATTATGGGACGTCACAAACCTACACACCACTTCAGTTTTTTCGCTAAATTTTGCGAGAAATTGAGTTGGTGTATAGGTCTTTGACGTCCCATAATATAACACTCCTGGTTACGCCGACGCCGACGCCGACGCCGTTATACGCGGAAACAGGCGCCTATAGGAGCTGCGCTCTAAAGAAGGCCGAATCCTTGTCCTTCTTTTCTAGTGGCAGTGTAGGAGTTCGCTGTGGTACTGAGAAAGGATGTTATGTCGTAAGTGGAAATAAGCTCCAAAACAACTTACTTAAAAAAAAAATAGAACGGAGTTTCGGAAACTGTCCGCCTCTCCCTGAGATTGATACCGTTCTTGTATTCTTTATCTGACGTTCTGTCTTTCTGTCTCTCCCAGTTTGGCGGCCAGTTGTGGCATCAAAAGTGCAGGCTTTCCCCTTACATAGGAGGCTATGGCCGTGCTGAACCCGCTCTCCGGAATAGGCCCTCTTTCCTTTATTTTATCTCTTTTACTCGTACATTGCCTGAGGGGAAGACACTCCACAGTGTGCGCATTGTGCCGGTTTGTTTACTGTATTGCACATTTTGTGGCACTGACGATCTGTAATCAAAAACATCGAGCACGTTTTTTTATTTTTTTTTAATGTGCAATACAGTCGTAAGTTGAGCTAGCTGGTATATGTTACGTATAAGTGTCAGCTAGACAATAACTAAGAAAACACACAGGATAGAAAGCGACATACACACCGCTGTTTGTCCAGCGGTGTGTACGCATCGGTGTGCATGTCCCTTTTTACCCTTTGTGTTTTCGTGTTTATGTTCGAGCTGACACCTATACCTAACAAAATGAAGTCCTCGCAGGGTTTCTTTGATGCCACGTCACAGGTTATAACCACAGTGGATCCAATCAGGCCGTTCTTATGTACGAACAAACGCCCGACAGGTCGCATGACTTGTCAGGAACACTGCAACACTCGATCAAGCGCCCGTCAATCACTGTGTCGTGCGCATTCAGTGAAACCGTGATTGACCGGCGCCTGCTGGGGTTCGGTCGCCTTTCTAACACGTTGCACTGACCAGTCGTGCATGGCTATGGCCTGGCCTGGCCCCCAGTTTTTACTACCTGTTGGGTGGTATGAAAAGACTCCCTGCAAAAACGGCATCTCAAGGTGATCGATAAGCTGAATGCATTTTTCCAGGCACGGGTACGAGGACACTTCGAAAAGTGGTTCCAGCAAGGCATAGATAGGCAGCTACACAGCTAGTGCAAGGGCACTGGGTTCCAAGGTCAGTCTGTCGAGAAGCTTGCCATATCTACAAATCCCTAAAGGACCTGTATCTGCAGCGTAAAAGTAAATGGTAAATCCATGTGGTACGTACCTTGTATGATGAATGTTTGATACGGGTATATCATTATTAAACAATTAAAAAACGACCACAAAATGGGCTATGAATATTCCAGTGATCATACCAAATATATTTTGTATATAGTGGGAAACAAGAAAACATAAAGGATATAAAATCGCGACTGTTTCTGCAGTGCTTCGCTGCAGATTACTTCCAAATGCGTTCTATTAAATTGCGACGAACCCATGATCGGGCAACTGATTGTCAAATATTGTTCATTTTAAACCATTCAAGATAGACAAATTCATCACGTCGCCGCTTCTGTTCAGTCATCTTATCTTAATACCGCTCTTTCTTCTTTCCAGATAGTGAGAAGTCATGCGACACGTCCAAAGACTCCCCCTCGGAGCAGTAATTAATCGCCGGGCTCAAGACGTTGGTGCCCTGAGTTCGATCCTCGTTGGAAGATCGTTGCAATTTCGGCCCTCTTCTCAATTTGTCTAGTCATTCCTTCCCCATCAAAAGTCCGATCGCCACATCAAAACGCCCCTACATGCACCGCCGGAGAGCACAGTCATGCTCCCATTATCACGCACATATGCTCGGGTCGCGGGAAAGTCACATAAATGTGCCATTCACGTCTCCTTACTGTGCGCCTGCGCGGTGATGGCTAATAAGAAGCGCCAACATACTCAGCGTGACTGTGCTCGACGCGCCAGAAGGCCGCCAGAAATTATCATTAAAATAGTCCTAACTACCGTGTTGTTACATTACACTAGTTGGTGACAAGTTAAGAGTAAACTAGAGGCTCCTCCCATCTCTTTCTACTTTACCAGAACGAGTGCCGGAGAGGAGGTCGCCTCCTCTCCAGTGTTTGTTGTGAAAGAGGGGGAGGAAATTCCATAACCTGCCACTGACTACAGGAAAAAAGCGATGCTTCCTCTTTTCGACTTAGTCTGCAGCAAAGCATCGCAAATATACACCGTGTTTTTTTCTTATCTATTTCATTGTGTTTATCTGACTGGTGGTGGAAATAGAAATGAGAAATAAAAGATATACCTGAAATGGCCGATGGGCTTGTCGGCATCGTCGAAAAGATCCAGCATGTACATGACCTGGTTCACGACGTTATAGATGACCGCTGCAGGAATCTGGCGCATCCTTGCCATGTGCTGCATGAGCTGCCGTCCCGTCATCCAAGAGAGCTTGCCCAATTCCTGGGGCATGTAGCCGAGCTGCCGCACAAACTGCGTAAAAAAGGGGCGATAGACCAAACGCTCTGCGTTAGCATGGACAGCCGCGGAAATACTTCTGCCACAGTCTAATATTTCTCAAGGGCATGCTAAAACAATCCACGCGATGGTCACCCGATTTGAACAACAAGTGTATTTTAAAATTTGAAATGCTTTATAGCAATCCCTTTCAGTGCCAAAAATGTGTTCGCCCGTCCTGGTATTCGTCCATCCGTCCGCACATGCACCGTGGTGGGGCTTGCCAGCACAACCGGTTTGGTTACCAAGGCCACATAAGCAAAACAACGGCAAAATCATTTTTTCAGACAATAAAGCAATATAGGCTCACCAAGAATCAAACCCAGAGCCTCTTGGTGATGATTATAATCCCTGAAGAAGGGCAACAAGGGGCAAAAAGTACAAAAACAAATCTCCAAAGAAAGCTAGGGGTTTGGTGCTCGACCGAAAAAATCCGACTGCTCCAGGTATCGAACCACGGACCTCTCCCTTTCCAGTGGAGCGCTCCACCAACTGAGTTAACCAATGGTTAGACGTCAGTAGAGCAAACAAGTTTTATTAGCGGCCACTAGTTTTAACACAAACAACCCTTGTTGGTGTCAAACTTGTGGCTGCTGATAAAACCAGTTTTCTCTGCTGACGTCTAACTCCTGGTTAGCTGAGTTGGTAGAGCGCTCCACTGGAAACGCAGAGGTCCGTGGTTCGATACTAGGACCAGGCGGATTTCTTCGGTCAAGCACCAGTCCCCTAGCGGTGTTTGGAGATTTGTTTTAGTCCTTTGTGCCCCTTATTCCCCTACTCCAGGGAATTGTTATCATAATTCTTGTCCAGGTCGCTTGCACCTTTGCATTAATGGCATTATCATGATAGCGTCTTGGTCTTTTTTTAACTCGTTAAATTTAGCTGGGAAATTGACTTGACGATAAGGCCATGTGATGTTAATTTCCTCACTTGGTATATAGGTAACGTGATGTCAGTTTCCAAGCTAAATTTAACAGAAAATGCTCGAACAGCAGGACGAACAAAATGTTAGGATTGGGTTTTTGTTAAAACGCATTTCATGCGTTAATAGTGCATTCCATGCGTTTCATGATTTCGGCTATAAAGATGGGTGCTGTTTTCAGGTAAAAAGAACTACCATGAACATAGCTTCTCCTAAGTAGATTCGCCGCATTTAGACGAACCAATATAGTTTTTATTATAGCTGATGCTCGGAATGCTGGATATCTGTCTCAATACCCTTCCGCCTTTTGTCGCCCTTCCCTCCCATTTTCAGAATACTTTCGATGCTGTCGTTAGAATTTCATTATAATTAAAGTCCAATCACAACGACTCCTACTTCTGTGAATGGAGCTCAATGGCAGTTCGATTGTGATCGAGCTTGAGCTTCGCAGGTTACTGCGGCTGATGTTCTTCGAATGGAATATTAAAGCGGGACAATGTGAGAGCGCTTTTCTTTGCTGTAGAGGAAGCATCAAGTTAACCATCAAAATATGGTGAGAAGACGCCTTCGCGTATACCCATACTAAAAAAATAAATTTGTTTTCCAGTTCATGAATTGAGTAGATTTGTTTGATCCTTGGGTTATAAGCAAAAAGGACAGCCTTGCTTCTATTCGCGATGACGCGAGGTTTTTTTAACTGAAATTAATGCCACAGGCGCCAACAATTACATTTCTTAGAAGTTGGTTGTACCAATAACTGGACGTCCGCTCACAAGAAATTCCTTTATCTTGTATGTTTCAATTCTGGTAATGTTATGTACTGAAACTACTATTCCGGCACCACCGCTATAGCGTCACGCGGAGTTGGAGATTTATGTGATGCGTATAGTTTCATTATTTGGGTAAAAAAAAAGGGCTTTACTTTCCACTATTCGGCACTACTATACCGCGTGCAATTTCGTCTGCTCCTTGAGCACCTCGACCTGAACCAAGGACGGTGCGCCCTTGGCTGCGCCTTGCATTCGCCAAACAAGCATTTCGGAACACTTTCTTTCCCTATATAATCACCTATATTTTTTAAGGGTCAAATATAGTCACCTATATGACTTGCTGTAAGCATTTTAATCGGAATCCTCAATTTATTTTCGTCAGTGATGACAGACCAGCTCCCTGAACTAGATAAGCGATTGACGTCATCCGATTAGCGATATAAAAACCTAGCCTTTCTATCCTCAATCCTTTTTAACTTTGTAGAGATTAGTCTCGTGAACGGCTGCCAAATCCCGTTAGCATTATCCCGCAATTGCCGAATAATATATTTATAATCTAGTATTATATTTTTGAATATTGTATTTTATAAAGTTAGCTTTTTGATAAATTAGGGAGGAGGTTGATACACGCAGTTAATGCATTTAATGCAGCTTAAAAGATAGACTATGTATAACGAGGATTTCATGAGTGCTACAACAAAAGTAAACTAAATTGACGATACAAAAACCTCATTCATTTTCACTATCTTTATTGTCCACGCGATAACACGCTGACACGACTTCACGCAACGCAACCTCTGCTCCGTTCACCATTAAGCTAAGACTGCAGCTAAAGGTACAAGCAGGAGCTATCGACGAAAAGGCAAACAGTGCACAGTAAATGGGGACTAAGGGAAGTGCAAACAGGACAGGCGCTGACTCTCAACTGAACTTTAATCACATGCAAGCAAAACAAAGAAAACAGCAACCCCGCCCACGTCACATGATACATTCACCACGTGTCCAAAAAAACAATCTCTTTACTACTTAAGCCCAGTGACGTTTGACTTACGCAGTTGGCGCCGGGTTTGATAATTGCATGCGCCTCTAAAATGTCTCTGTTCACCGTCCCTTCCATAGCCAATGATGCCAGTCTTACCGAAGATAGGTTTGCACCCACATCCATGAGTGCATTGTCATAGATGTGGGTGCAAACCTATCTTCAGTAAGACAGGTATCATTGGCTATGGAAGGGACAGTGAACAGAGAAATTTTAGAGGCGCATGCAATTATCAAAGCAGGCGCCAACTGCGTAAGTCAAACGTCACTGGGCTTAAGTAGTAAAGAGATTGGTTTTTTGGACACGTGGTGAATGTATCATGTGACGTGGGCGGGGTTGTTGTTTTCTTTGTTTTGGTTTCATGTGATTAAAGTTCAGTTGAGAGTCAGCGCTTGTCCTGTTTGCACTTCCTTTATTCCCCGTTTACTGTGCGATGTTTGCCTTTTCGTCAGTATGAACCAACTAACCCACATCGCCACCCTTATTCAGGAGCTAGCCCATGAACCTTGTTTTGAGACGTGCCTTGCTGGCGCTCAAGCTTGCTTTGCGGAAGAACATTTCAAAGCCCAGATATCTTGCTGTCGCGCTCGTAGACTTGGTTCAAGTCTCAGCTTAAGGGTGAACGGAGTATAGGAGCTTCTACCCCATGCCGGTACGACGGCCATCCGGACGAAAGTGTACCTGGTTGGTGTGCATGAAGAGGTTGAGCCCGAGCAAGTAGGCGTTTCCGTCGGTGACGAGATGCCGACCGGCCAACACCTCGAGTAGGAGCGACTTGCCGCAGCCCGTGGGGCCCAGGACGGCCACGACTTCGCGCCGGTGCAGGCACAGGGTCACGTCGTGCAACGGCGCGTACGGCCCAGCCTCCTGCCGCAGGTGGCTCACGTAGAGCGTGTCTTCGCACGCGAGCGTCTTGGGAGGCAGCTGACGCGTGAGTCTGGGCACGCATGCACGGCCTTGACTGAGAGATCATAAATGCTTCCCTCATAGATTATTTTCAGAACTTCATCGAGCAACATTGGCAGTCAGCATTTCTTGTTAGGAGGAGAAAATTGGTTTTAGAAGGGCGGGAGGAATCGTATGTTTGTCTTTTTAGACTTAGGCTAGGTGGCGCAAGATACCGCCCGTTGCAAAGGGTATATAGCCATTGACGTCCATCCATCCATCCGGGCACGAAGCGTGTGAGTACTCGCCGAACGCTCACACCGCACTCGTGCTCTACCGAGCCGAACTCAGGCCGAAGGTTAAACGCAGTCATTCAATGCTGGCTCAGAATCCGTTTGCTAACAATTCCGGGCTGTGAACATTGACGCAGCCACTAGCAGATGGCGCCAACTTTTAAAGTATGATGATCAATGTAAATATATATATATATATATATATATATATATAAGATATGATATGCCGTATCATTAGAGATTCTTCGCCCGCTGCTAAGAGCAGCCCTACATTAGGCCATTGCGAGCGCGCAGCTATGTGCTTACATCACTTGTTCCAGGTACACGTCACAGCGCGTACCCTTTTTTGCGCGCCGGTGGTTCGCGCTAACATCACATGGCATTTTGAAGGGGGGGCTTAGTCAAAAATATTTAGATTCCCGTATTGCAACCCATGCGCTTTACTTTGCTTGATTTTGCTTGTAGAGTCAGCATACGTAAAATATGCTCTTCCATGGCATTCGGATGGGGGGGGGGGGGGGGGGGGGGGGAATTGAAGCTAGATTTTTTTGTTTCTTTTTTCACTTGGCTATTTGGTGACTTTTGTCGCAGGACATGTTTAAGGCTGGGACTTCACGCGAACAGAGTGAAATCTATCCCTTAAATCTGACGAAAACCCGTTACCAGCAGGACAAGACCACGTGAAGCGTACAAAGCCTATGGCTGAAAATGTATATATAAATATCAGCTTGCACTTTAGAAGCATACTAAAATTATATGAGGGGCGAGTTGGTTATACATAATACACACTGCAGAGCAAAGTACAAGGACAAGTAAAAAACGCAAACAGGACAAGCGCTGAGCGCTTGTCCTGTCTATACATCTTCTACTTGTCCTTGTCCTTTCAGCTGCAGTGTGTAATATTGAGAATGGGCCTTTTCCGGAGTTTCCACGGCCAATGCGCAGCAGCAGCAGACAGGAGTCCGCCATTTTTGGTGGCGTGGTGCGTCCGGCTCGGGACTGCGGGAGGCAGCGGCGGTCGCGCGTTTCGAAGTTCTTCGACGTGTCCCAACGCTGTTCCGTTGTCGGCTGCAGCAACGAGAGCAAGCGTTGTCGCCGTTTATGTTTCTTTCGGTTTCTTTCTACTGGCCTGCACCCGACGAAGCAGCAGCTGTGGATTCTTAAACCTTCCACTCCATGGAAGGTTTAAGTTTTTGTTTTTTTATTTGTTATTGGTGTGGAAATACAAGTCGGCAATAGGTATGATGTCGTCTCGCTTATGTGCCACGCAGTGCGAGCGCCTTGGAGTTCGCGTTTCTGTGATGGTGCGTTTGACTGAAGCACATTTTTGCTTGCTAAAGTGACGGTCTCGCAATGCTACGGAAACTGCCTGTCTGCTTTTTGGTTGCTGTAAAGGTTAGAATCCCCCACAGTTTCCAAATATTTATGAAGCATTGAGGTAAAGTGCCTACGCTGCAAAGCTTGTGGCTATGTGCCTACCCGAAAAGAAAAATGGGAGCAGCTGTTTCAGTACCACGACCGCAATCTGCTGGTCTTGTGGTTAAATAAGAAAGAGGAAACAATCACCATGATGTGTTGTATTCATGCATGTATCAAGTAAAAAAAAATTACTTTCCAACATTTTCTACAGGCGCAAGACTCAAAATAGACAGGTGTGGCCGATTTTGTGTTTTTTCTTCAGGACTTACAGTCACACACAGCTTTAGCCTGAAATGGGGTGACATCATGACCGAGGCTCACTCAGAAATCGGCGGCTGCACGTGTACATCTTAGATATTTATTAAAAATGTATTTTAGTCGTGAATTTTGCCTTGAGAAATTTCAAAGTGTTACTCCCTTCCAAGTAAAAAACGAGACCAACAAACTTGCCAGGGTTCGCGGCGCTCGCAAACGAATTAGTGGTCCCCGAACGCGTCCGCCGTTGACCCGGGCAAGTTTGTTTGTCTCTTTTTTTCACAGGAATGAAGCTACGCTTTGAAATTTCACAAGGTGAAATCTACCACTTAAATACACCTTTGATATAAATTTGAGATTCGTATGTGGAGGCGCCGAGTTTTTCGGACGATTTTAGTGTGAGCCTTCACATTTATGAGAATACATCTTTATCAATTAAAACTTTTGAGCAGGTTAAACAAATAGCTCGCAATTTAAAAAAAGAAAGCTGGCCTTAACTGTATTTTGTTTTTGAATGTTTTTCTGAATTTACCGCCGGCACTACAAATAACATTATTCCTAGTTCGATGTAACCGTTTGTACTTTCTCATTTTTCGAAGAGAGCTTCAGCTGTGCCGTCAGTCATTCGAAAAAAAATCTACGAAGGGAGGAAGTCGTGCGTAGTCAACGCATTCATTTAAAAAAAAAAAAAAAGTTCTCGTCGATCGCGTTGGGTAGGAAAACAAACGTTGAGCACGTTTACCGACCGCGTTCAGACAGCCAACATAGCTTAGAGCGGGCAGAACCGGAAGCAAGGCAGGCCATCAAAAATGTTTCTCCTCTTTGCCAATAGATGGCGCCCAACATTCGCGGAAGCTTAAATGGTAAGACAAAATGGCTAGGTGGCGTAAGCTACCGCCCGATCCAAAGGGCTCAGCCGGATCCATCCATCCGTCCGTCCGTCCTTCCGTCCGTCCGTCCGTCCGTCCGTCCGCCCATCCATCCATCCGTCCGCCCATCCATCCATCCGTCCGCCCATCCATCCATCCGTCCGCCCACCCACCCGTCCACCCGTCCACCCGTCCGTCCGTCCGTCCGTCCGTCCGTCCATCCATCCATCCATCCATCCAAAGGGCTACCCGTGTGGCCGTTGTGGTGAGCGGAAGTGTTTCCTGGTTCTCCTCGAGCATCCGAAGCTAAGTGCCAGTTTTTCTTGTTTTCTCCCTCCTTTTGAGAGTTGGTTGGAAGTGACTATGCGGTAGCAGTGTTAGGTTTGAACAGCAGCAGTTGAGGTTAGTTGAGGCTACTAAGAAGTTAGTTTCGCAAAGTAGGCTCTGTTTGAATTTTTGGCGGGAAGTGACGCTTTGTTCCCGGTCTAGATAGGGGTCTAGATTTGGGTCGGCATGACAAGGGTGGGGACGGGTTGGTGCAGTGCGAGGGGTCTGGGAGGTGGTGTTACCTAGAGGAGACAGATTTCGGGAGTCTGGAGGAGGCGGCGAGGATGAGTTTCGAGTGTCGGCTTTGTGTGAAGCTTAAGCAGGTAACTGGGGAATGGGAGGGTAGAGTTCGGGAGATTGAGGCCGAGCTTAAGGCAGAAGGAGAGAAGCGGGTGGGTCTCGATGCCCGGGCTGAGGAGCTGACTAGGCAGCTTAATCATGAGAGGGAGCAGCGGGTCGGCCTCGAGAAGCAGGCGGAAGATCTCGGGGAAGTATGGAAGGCGGGTTTAGAGGAGCGTAAGAGGGAGTGTGACAGTAGGGTAGAGCGCCTGGAAGGGGTAATTCGAGCGAGTGAGAGTAGCAAGGGAAGGAAGGAGGAAGTGTCAGTTCTAGCGGGACGAACCACCAGTCTGCAGGCTGGGGTCACTGGTGTTCTGGAGTCCAGCCTGTTGACTGACAGGCTCGATGACGCTGGAGAGCTGAGTGGCCCTCAGCTCAATAGCGCCTTCGAGCAGCAGGCGTCGGGCAGTCAGGTGACAGGAGATAAGTCGCAGGACAAGGGCGCGCAAATACCAGGGGGATCTAGGGTGCTGGTAGTGGGGAGCTCTAACGTAGCACGGGTTAAGAGGGGTGTGCTGAACAGGGTGAAGGGAGACCAGAGGGTAACCGTAGAGGTTCAGCCAGGGAAGTGTATGGTGGATGCTATTACCACAGCATGTGAGGGAGTGTGAGATAACCGGGAGGGAAGGAACCTAGTAATAGTTCATGCGGGGCTTAATGATGTGCTCAAGGGTAGGAGTCAGAACCTCGGAAAGCAGCTAAACGTGGGGATGCGTAAGCTGAGGGACGTGTCTGAGAATGTGCACGTGGTTGTGTGCACCATTCCAGAAGTTGGGGGGCAGTTCGGGGTAACGGAGAGGAGGGTTGTCGAAGCCAACAGAGTAATTAAGGGTATGAGTCGACAGCTGCGGTACGACGTAATGGAAGTAAACAGGGAAGTGTACGAGGCTGGCTCCCGCCCTTTTGCAGATGGCATTCACTACAGTGAGGCCACGGGTTACAGGGTAGGGGATAGGATGGGCCGCAAGGTGACTGCTTTTTGGGGAGGACCGAGGGCCCTGGCGGCACTGAAGTAACTGAAAACCCAACAAAGTCAGGAGAGGCACCCAGGGTTAAAAAGAGGAGAAAACGTAAGCACAGGTATAAACAAAGAGCACAATCAAACATTGGATATATTAACATGCAGGGTGTTAGAAATAGGTTAAAATTGGAAGAGGTAGAGGAGCAACTAAGAAAGGAGGATTTAGTGGTGCATGGCTTTGTGGAAACACATCTCAGAGACATGAAGCAGCCACCTTGCAACCCTCACTATGTGTGGGAAGAATGACACAGAATGAAGGGAACGGGGAAGGGAGGTGGAATTGGAGCATTTATTAAGAAGAACATGAACTTTCAAAGGATCAGAAAGCAGTGCGCCGAACATTTGTGGCTGAAAGGAAAAGTCGCTGGGGAATCAACAGTCCTAGGAGTTGTTTACTTAAGGACAGGGACAGGTGCTAAAGAGGAAAACAAAAAAATCATTGATTGCATATCAAGAGAGGTTAGTGAGCTAAGGGAAGGCTCTGAAATAAATATTATGGGAGACATGAATGCCCATATCGAGGGTCTGGATGGGTATACGGACTCAACTGGAAGCATATTACTAGAACTGGTGTAAAAGCATGACTTAGTTTTATGTAATACCAGTCAGAAGTGTGACGGGCACATAACGCGGGAAACTGGCAATCCAGATTCCACTATAGATTACGTACAGCTGCAACGGAAAAAGAGTAGCACAAGTGACCGATGACCGGAGCGGCAAAATCGCGACACGCGGCGCTATTGTTCCCTAGCGTGCCGATAGCGAGAGTGCCAGTCACGTTCCATATCTCACCGCGGGGGTGGCCGGCAGAAAAGTGAGCGATAAGATAGCTTTCTAAATGCGGGTTTTAGGATGGCCGGCTCTCTGCATGCCGGCCACCCCCGCATTAAGACATGGAACGTGACTGGACCTCTCTCTCGGGAACAATAGCGCCGCGTGTCGCGATTTTGCCGCTCCGGTCGTCGGTCACTTGTGCTACTCTTTTTCCGTTGCAGCTGTACTCATGTCACACAAAATATATGGTAAGTTACAAGTAACGAAAATAGATGAAGAAGGTTCCAAAAGTCTTGGTAGTGATCACAAACGTATTAAGCTGAATTTCGCCAGAGAAGTAAATGCTGAAACTAGACAACATAATTTAAAGCACACTTTCTGCAGCGACAAAGAGTTGGAAATAGTTGCTGAAAGAATAGAGGAAGCAGTTTCAGGGCAACGGTATACAGATTGGACCTATCTGGAACTAGACAAAGTTCAGAGTAAACGAAAGGGGAAGCAAGTACATAGACCAAAAAGCTGGTGGGACAAAGAAGTGCAGCAAGCGATAACAAAACGTCAGGAAGCCTCTAGAGAACACAGGCGTTCCAAGCGTAGTGGGGAGTGAGAAACGGAAGTAAAATAAGATGGGACACTTTTATAACATGTCGCCGAAAGGCATCCAGTTTGATCAATCCGAAAATTCAGAGAAAGGGTGAAGAATGGATGAGTAATGTAAGCAAAAAGATAGAAACGCAGCCAAGAAGTTTTGGGAGCACGTGAACTCACTCGGTGAAACGACGCAAGCTAGACAGAGGTTCATACTCTAGCATCAGGGAGATCAATTAGAGGGAGATGATGCGATACGATATATAGGAGCAGTGATGGAGGAGAGATTTCGGGAACGGGTACATGGGGAGATAGGACAACCGAAGGAAGTAGCAGTCCAGCTTGTGACATCGCGGATTTTGGACAAAGAGAATGGGAAAAGGCGGAACGAAGAGTCCCTAGGGGCACGTCAACAGGCACAGATGGTATCCCAATCAAGCTGGTGAAGAATTTGGGTGCTAAATCTAAGCAAAACTAAGGGAGGTAGTGAGCACTATGATAACAAAAGGAAATATTCCAGATGAATGGAGGTTCTTCAGGATGAGTATGATATATAAGGGAAAGGGAGATGAGTCTGATATTAGGAATTATCGTCCCGTAACCGGGACACCAGTTATTTACAGGTTGGTAATGCATATTATAAAGAACAGACTGGAGGAATGGGCAGATTGCAAGGGCATACTGGGCAAGTTACAGAACGGGTTTCGGAAACAAAGAAGGTTGGACGACAATATATTTTCTCTAACACAGTGTATAGAAATAGCGCAAAAAGAAAACAGACAGCTCTGGCTGGCATTTCTGGATATGAAGGGTGCCTATGACAATGTGAACCAAAGAAATCTGTGGGACATAGTGGAGAGCTTAAACCTAGATGAAGGACTAACAGAAATATTAAGGAACATTTACAAAGGTAATAAGGTGATTATAACATGGGAAGGAAAGGCAACGGGGAAAATAGAGATAGGACGAGGCCTTAGGCAGGGGTGCCCGTTATCGCCTTTGCTGTTTATGTTGTGTCTTAGAGGATTGGTGGATAGACTAGAGAAGAGTGGGCTTGGATTCGACCTTTCGTATAGTAAGCTAAGCCAAAACATTCAGCAATCGTTACCGGGATTGAGGTATGCGGATGGTATCGTACTAATAGCTAACAACAGGATAGATTTCAGGAATTAATGAGCATCTGTGGTAGGGAAGGAGAGGAATTAGGTTTAGAATTCAGTAGTGAAAAATCAGCAGTCATGTTTTTTAACAATGATGAAGTTGAGAGGCTGAAGATACAGAATATTACAGTTGAGAGAGCTAGTAAATACAAGTATCTAGGAGTATGGATATGTGATGGTGCAGAATATCTCAGTGAGCATAAAAAGTATATAATAGGTAAGGGCAACAGAAATGCAGCTGTAATGAAAATCAGAGCACTTTGGAATTACAACAGGTATGAGGTGGTGAGAGAGATTTGGAAAGGGGTCATGGTGCCTGGCTTGACTTTTGGAAACGCAGTGCTGTGCATGGAATCCGAAGTGCATGCGAGACTTGAAATAAAACAGCGCGGAGTATCTAGGCTGGCTTTGGGGGCACATTGCAAAACGCCAAACCAGGGAGTACAAGGAGACATGGGATGGGCGTCATTTGAGGGCAGGGAAGCTGTGAGAGAGATAGAATTTGAGGATCGGTTGAGGGAAATGGATGGGGAGCAATGGGCACGAAAGGTTTTCAGCAATTTATACATGAGGAGTATAGACACAAAGTGGAGACAGCGCACTAGGAAATTAAGAGGAACGTTTTTAGGCTATAGTGGGGTTATGGAAGAGCAGGTCTCAGTTAAGAAGAAAGTTAAGGCCACAGAAAGAGATCGGTGGCTAGAGGGAATGCAGACAAAGACGGCTCTGGAAAGCTATAAATTAAACAAAACAGTTATTGCCGAAGGAAGCATTTATGACAATTCTAGGGAAAGCTCATTGTTGTTTGAAGCAAGGACAGGTGTTTTGCGAACCAGAACATACAGAGCGAAGTACCAGGAGATGGATACTGTGTGCGCTGCTTGTGGAGAGGAGGAAGAGACGACTGCGCACTTGATACTCTACTGTAAAGGGCTTCACCCTATGCCTACCGAAGACAACATAGATTTGATAAAGTCATTGGGTTTTAGAGGCAGCGAAGGAAAAGTGGATTTCAAGACAGTAGAGATTACCAAGCAAAGATTAAGTGAATGGTGGAAGAAATCGAGAGAAAACTTGGTATTTTCTTATTAACTGATGGCAAGAGGGTTTTTGTAGCCTCACTTTTTTTTTTGCAGTGCGGAGTGAATATGGTTTTCACATTTAAATATTCTAAGCTTAAATGGTAAGATAAAATGGCTAGGTGGCATAAGCTACCGCCCGATCCAAAGGGCTCAGCCGGATTCATCCTTCCATTCAAAGGCCCGTTATACCTGAACACAAATAAAGAAAGGACAGGAGACGACAAACAGCTGACTACCAACGGTTTTTAGTGCAAACTTCTTCCATGCGCGTTTTCTTCTTCATTCATATTCAAAATCCAAAGTAGAGCACGATAAACATATTTAATTACACTTGTACAAAATTATGCAGAACAATTACACAGAAATATCTAAAAATTATTGTTTTTAAACTAACCCGCCACAAGCTCGTGCTGTTGTTGTTCGAGGCGTGAGATGTCGTAGGTATTGTCTTTCTTTTTTGTGAACGGTGATAGATGGCTTGCTGACGCAATCCTCCGCGTGTTCCTCGATAGCGAGCGCCTCGAGCATCTCACGTACATAAGGATTGCTGTTACTTTCAAGGATGGTTGTGGTGTTGAAAGCTGCACTGCAGTGGCATGTCCTGCTATGAGCTGCAAGATCTCCTGCCGCTATTTCCGTAAGAGACGCTGCATGCTCACATGCTCTATCGGTGATACATCGGCCCGTTTAGCCGATGTAGCATTTTCCGCATGAAAGGAGAGTGTGGTACACCACCCCTGTTGTGCATGAGACATACTGCTAGCTGTGGGCCGTGTCGCAGGTTTTTTCTTTGTTCTTCGATTAAATCGTCTGTACATGCAGTAGGATTTGTTGGGCGCGGAGCATGCTACTTGAACGTCATTTCTTGGGGCTATCTTTTTCAACTTGTGCGCAATCCCGTGACTGCAGGGTATCACCGCGAACTTTCTTCGAGATTTGTCTGCGTTTGTGTTCTCCTACGCTGCACGTTTCAAGTTTTTGCATATGTTCTCACACACAGGTACTATGAAACTTGTTGGATATCCTGATTCTCGTAGTCGTGACATCTGTTTTTCAAAGTTTTGCCCTATTTGATGTTTACACTATTTGTGTAGGGCAGAGATCAGAGCCGTGCTGGCAACACTTCTCTTAATGGTTCTTGAGTGTCGACATGGGAACGGCAAAAGCCCTTTGCTGAGGTGTCCTTGATTGGAAATCAAAGTGAGGTCTAGGGATTTTATATCTTTGTCCACAGGTGATTCATGCGTGAAAACCAGGTCAACGCAATTTTTTTGAAAACATCTCACAACTGTATTTCTGTCGTTTCTCTGGTCATCTTCCTCCGTGGCACTAAGTATTAAGAAGTTGACCACATATCGAATAATAGCATTGACTCTTGTATCTTTCAGATTGTCTTCGATGATCGTGCCACAGGCCGCCGGGTATAAATCACATAATTGCGGTGCCACCCGAGATCCATCACATACTCCGCTCTTTTGCACCAATTGTTGGTCTTGAGGTTCTACCACAGTTGTGGTTAGATATACACTTAATAGTTCTAAACGGTGTCTACATTTATTCCAGCTCTCCATTTTATTTTTCAAGATATGTGATCAGTTGTTCCGAATTATTGATTTTGTATGGATCACCGCAATGTATCAAGAACCGGCGATTGGCCAGAAACGTGGACAGATGGATTTGCCAGGTTTCTCTTTCCGACACAATGGCCCAAAACGGTCTGCCCTCTTTGTGGGTTTTCACTGAGAAAAAGACTTGTAGTTGTCCTTTCTATCTTTTTCCTATTTCTGTGCAAAGTTTGTTCAGGTGGTTATTATCAGGGAGCTTTAGGACGGCTTGTTTAGCTTTATTGTTTCTTTTTGCGTCCACCTGAATGCAGTTCTTTGCCATGGCGGCAGAAGCTTACTCTTTGTATGAGTCGGAAACTAGGACAACAAACCCGCCTTCCTTGTCAGAAACGCATAGATTAAGTTATCTGCTCATTAGCTCCTGTATTGTGGAACGCAAGCTCATACCTTATGTGGCTGAGCTTGTTTGGCTCATGATGCAATCAATTCACTCTTTATCTGTGAAGCGTCGTTAACTTCACCCTTGGATGCAATATTTCTGACAAGGGCCACCTTGTCAATGGGTTGCAGCCGATTTCGGTCCTTGTTGAAGTATTTTTCTGGCTTTATCTGAGATTTTGACGTCTCCGATGACCTGAACGCCCGCCTTTTTGTATGTTCTTTGTCTTTCCTTTCCAGGTACTGTTTCAAATATTTGAGGTACCAATTGGTCCGCATGGTTCTTATTGAATATTTTGCCATTGTCAGGAAATTCATAAAAGCGTTGTAGTGAGGACATTTGGCACGTAGAATGTTGCGGGAAGACGTTGTTGCCTCCATGTCTCTGACCTCAGAATCTTACTGACTCGCATAGCATGCCGTTGTGACGGTGTTATTAGACCAAATGTCTGCCTGGCAACATCCAGGATGATTTTCTTGTTGATGTTGCGCGCTAGTAGTCTGCCCTGGAACGTGGTGGTGACAATTAAAAATCTAAGTCTGTGGGTCTAGTGAATGAATACATAAGAAGAATGGGCTGAATTGACTAGAAAGGAATTGAATAACGGTTGAGAGTTGAGCGTGTTGGTACACACTTGTAAATATATTAACTTGAACTTTAGAATTATACTTGAACAGGAATCAGATGCATGAAAAAAAACAAATAATGAAGAAGCGTACAAGACGCTAGAGTACGTTATCATAATGTTTTAATCTTATTGAAAATAAAGCAGAAATATCGTAATTTTAGCAAATTACGATGCGGCGCAGCTTGAACCAAGTCTTGGGCCGTGCAATCCGCAGCCCGAAGCCTTTGCTCCGGCGCGACCAGAAGGAGGTGAACTCATGCGCAAACACATCTAATGGCGAATTTCACTGGTTGTTTGGGAGCACGCAGAGTCGCTCCGTCTCCGGAGCCCCTGTGAAGCATGGCCACTCCTCAAGGATCGGCGGAAGCCTTTCGTCATACCCAGTTACTTATTAATCTTTGTGTTTTGTTTTTGTTGTACTTGAAACGAAGATTAATAAGTAACTGTTAGAGTACATATGAAGCTCCCGAAAGAGCGCAAGCACCACGTGACAATAGCGGCCAGTCACGTGACCATAGCGGCCACTTTTCCTAGGGCTCCCGCGAGCGCCAACTACAAAATCGTTTCGCGCAGTAAATATAGGCCTTAAAATATATTTTTTTCGTTGTACGTTTTTTTAACAATCTTTTTTTTTTCATCTAGGCTGTTTAAAAAAAATGTGTTCCTTTCCGTGTGTTTTTTAGGGCTTAGAGTGATAAATTTAAAAACGTCAATATTTCAAGGCTAGAACAAACAGAGGAGATGCATCAAGTTCTAGCGTTGCGGGTGTTCCTTTCGCCGAGCGCCTGAGGGAGATAGAGTGTTTGAGGGAGATGGCACATTGGCGAGAGTAGCTCAGAACTGGGAATGCAGAGCGGGGTGGAGCTGTGACGCTGCTGTTGGATTTGACAGTGGCTCATGAAGCGTCAGACCACTCTCACCCGCTAACAGGAGCGAGCGATCGCCACATCTTCCATTCTAACCCATTATGGCTCCATCGACACTCTTCACAACGACTATACCTGTCAACGTGCCACGAACATCTGGGGAACTTGAGGGAACTTAGAGCTGCAAACCGGCGGCCAAAAATGGCAACCTACCGGTTTCCGCTATCTTTCCTGTTGGGCATATTAGTGATCACGTGATGTCTATATGGCGGCACCCAGAGATGTGCCGAGCACGGCGGAGCGAGACGCGTTCACCCGTGAAAACCGTGCTGCAAGAGCTCATTAATGAGAAATCGCGGAGTGTGCCGCATTTGCCTGGGCAGACGATGAATAAATGGAACCTGCTATGCCATAGCTTCCTTTATACTAGAACGCCAGTTAAATCGCAAAAGGACGTGGCCGCTCTAAAGTGGAAAGGATATCAGAGAAGAGGGCGCTCGCAGGGGCTCTCTAGGGCGGCGCCAAACAGTGCCCAGCAATAAAATCAGGAAACACGAAAGCCCTCCTTTTTTTTTTCTCGCTTTTTTTTTTTCGGAAGAGGAGGATATTTTGCGTCGACCCTTTTTTATTGCGGCCCTCTCCCGCTTCTCCACAGACCGATAGCCTCCTTTCTTTTATCTCCGCTCTGATTTGATGTTTCGCGGAGAGGCAACCGCGCTTATTGTTGGCGCTGGCTGAAAGGTTACCCTAGGGTAACTGTACAGGCTCCGCCTTGCGGAGCAGAGTACCGCAATGATGCTTCCAGGGAGGCCATGTTGGATCTAAGGCAGCACTGCGGGAAGCGACCGTCGCTTCTGCAAGAGCCCCGGATGCACGAGCTACGCGGTCGTCCTCCGTGTCGTCTTCTTTCCTGACATTGAAAACATGTTTTAAACATCGCTCGTGTTATAAAACAACGCGACTATACTGTATCCAGTGGCTACACATAATGTTGGATTGTCAAGAAACCTTCCAGTTCGTTCTACTTTAGTGCAGGATGTATATTTAGAAAACGAAAAGCGAGAAACATGACCCGCCCGAAACTCGGCGCCTGCAAGGTCGCTTTCCCGCACGATGGTCGGATCCAGCTCGGTGCACGTGACCGCTTCTTCGCCAATACGGAGTTGGTGGCGAAAGGAAAGTAAACGCGATACTCTGGCTCCGCAAGCAGAGCCTTACAGTTACTCTAGGTTACCCCAGAAGTGGCTCTGCGCTATTATATGGGTAACCCTTCGTCGCTGCTCCTCGCCGTTTTTCAGCGGCCGCGCGCTCAGTGCCTCCGTCGAGGAATCGACAAGTTTTCTAGAATAAAAAAGGCTATGGCTGTGCACGTATCGCGCAAGATGTGACAGACATTGACACCGATGAGGTAGATACGGACGTATGTCGTGCACCGTTGCGGTGCTCAAGCATTCCATAAATAATTTTCGCACGAAACTTTCCATGTTCGTTGTACGTGCTCATCAGAATGTTGAGGACTCTTACCCGATGGTAAGAGTCTGTAACGGAGATTAATGAGGCATTTTTTATATAAAAAACCGCGAGGGAGATTGATGAAGCATTTGTTTATATCTGTGAAAGGATGGGAAGCGTGTGTCAGTGCGCCGTCCTTAGCCCTGAAGAGTGACGAAGTGAACTTTATCATGACTTGCGGCAAGTTTGTTTGATCGCAGATAAGCGTCTGCGTCGAACCATTTTAACGGGTTGTTTTGCGTGTTTTTTTTTCCTCTTTATTTCGTGTTTTGTGCACAAATAAACTTTCAGTTGCCAGTAAGCGCCGTGTCTGTTGTTAGCATCTTCTCGTCCCTCGTTTATTTTCGCGCTGTTCCCCTTTCGTGGTGGTACGCGAAGCACATGGACTATCTACGAGTGGATTCCGATAAGGAATGCGTAAGAGCTTTAGGTGTTTTCGCGTGCCTGTGACACAATGGTGGAGGATACTTTTGCGGCAAGATGTCCATAGACCTCCACCGGACTTGTCAGGCCTGTCAAGATGGCAGCCTTGCGAGACGACCATTATACCCTGGCTGGTGCATCGAACCTACAGCGTGGTTTGACCAACAGCGACAGCTGCTCTAGTGCTGTAACTGTGGAGAGGGCTGTGAGCTCATTAGAAGCGTTTCAAGGTGCTCCATCACCAGGTTAGCCACGAAAAAAATCAGTTGGCTTCCCAATGTGCATTATTCTATCTGATGACGTCATTGTGACCCAGCGAACATCTGCGGTTGCCAAAGTTAAAAAATTAGGTTAGTAGGTTAGCATCTCTATCCACAGTTATTTGGTATACGTGGAGGTGCAGGCAGGAAGGTAGGAAAAGTGAGTGAGGGGAAAGGAGAATATCGACTGTGTCTATTCCGTACGTCTAGCAAGTGTCCGACACAATTAGAAGAGTCTTACGTTCGTGGGCTGTACAGCTGTTTTTAAGCGATATTAAGCTTTGGTGAATGTTTTCACAAAGTCAAAATGCTCTACCTATTTGGATATTAAAAGTGGGGTGGAATATGAAGTACAGCGTGTTGATTCTGACGCTATACACATTGACAGAACATAACGAAAGGTGTGACAACACAAAGGAGACATGGAAAAACGACTCGCACTACATGCACAAAGACTGAACTCGTCGAACACCGTTTGACGACGGGGCACGCATTCAACTTGGGCAATGAAACGACGTTGGCAAGAGAACAGCGCTGGAGTCCCTGGAGTCGTGGCACACCGGTGTGTAACATCAAATGCGGCGACCTACTGGACGTTTATGAGGGCATAGGCGATAGTTACTGGCTGGCCTCTCGTCTAGGTTTCCAGTTTATACGAGGGTGTCACCTGTATAACGGAAGAAATGTTTGTATTTTTGTTGTGTGGAGGTTGCAGAAAGATTGCCCAGCTTCGTGTGGACCTAACCATTAGTTTTTTTGTTATCACGCGCCCATCGTCTCTCTCACCACGCAACTCTCGCCACACAGACCTTCCTTTGGGGGTGGAGTTGTCTCGGAGCCCGATCTTGAAAATCTTGCTAGGAGTCGAGGTACATATTGTCACGAAAGACAAATAATGAGAGGGCGAATAACTGGAGTAACTAAACGTTTAATGGGGCGACCTTGTGCCCAAAGAAAAATAGAAGTTCAGCGTCACAATCTTCGAAGTCAGCAAAAGAGTAGGATCAGGCGCTGGGACGAGACTGTCCCCGGTTTGCCGGCGGATCCCCTTTTGTACACGCAAGGGCTTCTGGTACAATCGGCGTAGAAGGTTAGGCACGTAGAACATTCTAACCTCGAATAAGCAACAGGGTTTTCGAATTTACCAGAACGCGACATTTACAGAAATAACAAAAAGGTGCATTCGCTACCACCCATTGAACCTAAGCCCTTTGCATGAGAGCCAAGGACGATAACGATTCGGCCACGGGCGCGCTTGCCCGGAGACGTGCGCGGCATTACTTTCTCTTGTACGAAGAGCATCGTCTCGATGCACCGTGCAAGAAAACAAGACAAAGCAAAACAAACAAACGACTGGGAAGTTACTGAGGCTGTAAAACACAGTCCTATTGAGCGTCGTACACAAACGCAGTCCACAATCCTATCGAGCGTAGTACGGCTTGAGGCGTACGACGTGGGTGACTTCCGGTCGAGGAAGGCGGCGTGATGAAGTCCGTGCTTCGACTGGCATCACCTCGTAGTTCAGATCCCCCAGTCAACGAAGCACCTTGTAGGGTACGAAGTACCGTTTTAACAGCTCCTCGCTCAGTCCGCAGCGGCCAATGGGTGCCCACACCCACACTCTGACTCCGGGCTAAAAGTCGACGTCGCGACGGCGAAAGTCGTACAGTCCGGCATGAACACATTGTTGGTCATGGACCGGCAGGTGGCCGAGCTGGAGTAACTCCTCTGCTCGTTGGGTTATCAACTGGGCGTCGTCGGTTCCGTCGTCTTCAGGGTTGTGGGTTGTCATAGCGTCAAGCATCGTTGTCACCTTTTCGCCATGCACCAGCAGCAATGTTGTCATTGCAGTCGTCTCTTAAACTGCAGTGTTGTAGGCAAACCTGACGTACGGCAACACTTCATCCCATGTCTTGTGCCCAGCGTAGACGTACATAGCGATAATGTCGCTAGGTACGTCTACGTAGGTCGGCGGATGGTATGCCGTTGTCTGGCGGCGTTTGGTTCGGCTTAGGCGAAATGTCTCCTGGGTCAGCTGTGCCATGAAGGATGACCCCCTATCTGTAATGAGGACTCGAGGAGCGCCATGTCGTAGGGCGACGGACACGACGAAGAACTTGGCGACTACCACAACGGTTCCCGAAGGAAAGGATTTGGTCTGGGCGTATCGTGCTAGATAATCAGCGGCTGCGATTATCCAACAGTTTCCCAGGGACCCAAGTAGATCCTTTCCAATTTGCTGGAACGGTGCAGTTGGTGGAGGAATTAGCTGCAGGAGACCTGCCGGCCTCGTCGGCGGTTTCTTGCGTCGCTGGCACTTGTGGCACGATTGTCTCTAGAGGTGGACGATTTTGGGGAGCTTGGGCCAGTACTACTTTTCACGAATACTCTCTCAAAAATATGGGGTTTATTACTTACACTCCTTGTCTTAATAATATACCCCAAAACTTCAGTTCGACGAACAGAGCACTGGCGTCGAACCGAAGGTACCAACTTTCACGAGCTGCTTGATAGTCGATTGATACAACATATTAAAATAGCTAATGTACACGTGTGTTACTCACTACAAAAAAAAAAAGATAATCGGGGATTTTTTGGCCCTACTGCGACTCCCCAGTAGTTTTTTTTCTGTAGTTTTTGACACTTCTTTATCTGTTTAATAAGTTTTATCGCACCGTTATCAAGCCCTTCTTAAACGTTGGGGCCCCTCAGTTCGACGGCAGTACGCTGTACATCGAACTTAATTTGGGGTGCATTATAATGGACAAATGGGTGTAAGGCTACACCCTTTTTTTAGAGTGTGCTGGCCAGTGTTCGGCTGCAACCAATGTGTCCAGACATGGGGGCCTGTCGTGACAGGAAAATTTCTTCTCGAAGGTAGGTCGGGATTACCCGCAGCCACGGCCACTTGTTGTCCCCGGAAGTTCTCTTTGAAGAGTATACCCTGCCGAATGTCGAAGGCCGGCAGGGCTCGGGAGAAAACACGTGGCATGTACAACGCGGCGCCATTCCTGAGCTGCGCGCGCTCAGAATCGCCTCGTTGACGTCGGGCCATGTCGTCGGTGTTCACTGCGCCTAGGAAGCCCTCGGTCGTCATCGTCGTCGCTGCTGCCGGACGTTGTCTTGAAGGGGCTCTGGACTGTGCTTGCGGCCTGAATTGTAGACCACAGTCATGTTGACTCTTGTAGTCGGAGACTCTATCGAGTGAGGCGTCGTCAAGGGCTTCTTGGGGTTCGCAAATTAGCAGAGCGAGTGATGGTCCGTTGCTACGCGGAACGGGCCCCAATACAAGCACGAAGCGAACTTCACAGTTGCACAGACGACCGCAAGAGATAATATTTTCAGTTGTGGAGTAATTTCTCTCCACCCTGGAGAGTGACCGACTTGTGTAGGCGATGATTCGCTTGGAGCCTTCTTGCACTTTAAGCAGTACCGCGCCAAGTCCTTCGTTACTTCCATTCGCGTGAATCTCGGTCTCCGTATCTTGATCGAAGTGCCTAAGAGCAGGAGGAGTCTGGAGTCTTCGCGTCAGGTCGTCGAATGCCTGCTGCTGCTCCTCGGCCAATTCGAACTTCTCGGCGTACTTCGGGAAGTTTGTGAGGCGTGAGAAAATCCTTGCGAAATCGCGAACGAAGCGCCAATAGCAGGCACAGATACGAGCCAAGGAGTCGTTCGAACGGCCTTATTGTCTGTCGGTGCTGGAAATACCGTGACGGCACCAGTCTCCTCTGGGTCTGGGCGAACGCCATCGTTGCTGACCACGTGGCCTAGGGACTTCAGTTCGTCATAGGCAAATTGAAACTTCGATGGCTTGAGGGTGAGTCCTGTGGTTTGTATGGCTTGAAAAACAGCTTGGAGTCATCGGAAGTGCTCGTCGAAGTCGCTTGAAAACACTACGACGGTGTAAAGATAGACGAGAGAGCTCTGTCATTTCAGACCTGCGAGCACGCTGTTTATGACACGCTGGGAAGTTGCTGGCGCCGTGCATAATTCGAAGGGCATCACCTTGACTCATATAGTTCCTCCGGCGTGACGAAGACTGTCTTCTATCGGTCCCGTTCGTCAACTTTGATTTTCCAGTAGCCGATCTTCAAGTTCATCGATGAAAAGTACTGAGAGTGGCGCAGCCGGTCTAGCGTGTCGCCGATGCGGGGGAGTGGATAGACACCTCTTATCGTCACCGCGTTCAGCTACCGGTAGTCCACGCAGGACCTAAGCGTTCTATCCTTCTTCCTAACGAATACCATTGGGGAGGCCCACGGAACTGCTTGGAAGGCTGGATTATGTCGTCGTTCAGCATCTCTTGGACTTGCTCCTGGATGACCTCCCTTTCTTTTACAGCGACTCTGTACACTCTAAGAAAAAAGGGTGTAGTCGGGTCATCAGGCGCACATGCACCTTTTTCTGAAAGATGCACCCTCCGTTGCCCAGCCCATGTACTGTACACCAAAATGAGCATTCTCCTCTCCCTTAAAACCTTTAGGTGATTAGTGCACCGCCACGCTAGCCACGCACCCCGATCACCTTGTGCTTGGATTCCCCTTGGGGTCCCTTTTTGGGTCGGGCAGTTTCTTAGAAAGTATGGAGCTGTCCTGTTCACTCGGTATTGACAGTAGAGTGGACGCTATGCTTGTTTTAGGCCAATCGGGTCTCCGGTTAGGATCACGTGACTACAGTCTCTAAGCTAGAGATAAGCAGAGCACGGCAGCTGCCTGAAGGCCAAGGCCACGGGTAGCATCCACTGCACTATTAAGTTGGGTCGAATTTTTCAAGAGGATATAAGGGACAAATCCTCTCGCTGGTTCATTGTTTGGAATAACCCTGAAGATAAGCCTTTGCAAGGACAGCCTCTTTTGGCCTTGAAGGAGCTGCTATTCTCGTATTGTCACAAACTCTGGCGCCGGCCGACTCTCCGCGATCTTTGTGTTTTTGTGCTGCTCACGTGCCCCTTCGACAATTTGCCTTTTCGGTGGGCCACCTCGCGTTGCGGTGACCACAAACGGGAAAACCAAAACCGTTTTGTTTGTTTCTTCTTTTTTTTTTTCCCTCGCGGGTGCCTTCGGCGCTGACAAGGCGGGAATACGTCGCCGTAGAGAGGGACGGTTG
>JABSTQ010006152.1:0-38161 GCA_013358835.2 Ixodes persulcatus
GAACAATTTTTTTTCTTTTTTTGTGAGCACGGACGCCGGACGGACGGACGGACGGACAAGGCTAGACCCTAAGGAGCTTCTCCCCTAATAAACGCCGGCTGCTCTCAAAACTACTGCACGACTTTCTAATGTGCGACAAACTAGTCTTTTTTTTTTTCAATCGTGAATTTGAAAGACAATCTGGCGCAAAGCAAACCGCCCTCAATCATCCTACGGTCACAAAGCCCCATACACAGGCTGAATCGTGTTCGTTTTCATGCCTGCAGAAATCGTAATAGCGAAAATCAGAGAAGTAAGTTTGTTAAGCTTATCAAGGGGAACCAATTTACAAATGAAAAGTTACAAACATGAAACAACGACGATGGCATAAAACGAAAAGCGCAAGGGAACCTCCTAAATTCAAATTGCGAATGGGCAGTCACGCGGTTTTGGTGACCGCTCCGCGCGAACCTCCATATTAGAGATTAAATGGTTCTGTTCTCTACTATACACCGAGCGCGGACTACACAATGGGAAGTACGGTGTTAGTAAAGTTGGTAAAACAGTTCAAGTAGAATCGTGCTCGCTTACCTTCCGGGAACAGCATTAATGTGCAAGCGACCGCCAAAAGAAACATATTGCCACACAGTGAAGATCCTTAAATAAAATTTTAAAAATATATTTAGAAATGCTTTTAGTGACAAGACTTGCGCGTGCGAAATCTTATTCAGGCTGCCTTCTTTATTTGGCTTTGGTGCCAATATCCATTATTTTTAGGCCACTATTTATGAAACAATAACTCATTCATCACCAGTTTTGGTTAGAGAGGAAGAGGTGAAAACGATAATGTCTTTGACAACGATTTTGGCAAACTGTCCTTTATGAATTTTCGTATGGCAATAAACGCGGTCCGAGGCTGCACTAGCATATCTAGAAATTCTTAAGTTTTGCATTTGTGTAGATTATACGTTTTATATTATTTTTCACTTTAAGTTGCCTCGTAACAACAATTTTACCTGCGCTTAAGGTATGACTAGATAATATCTTATGCTCATCTGGACATATATTATACTCCAATTGATCGGCCATACATTGATTCAGGGCTTTGTTTTGTTCGTAGCTTGCTCGGGTACTTCAGACTATACAAGCAGAAATTATACGTAGGATTAAACGATCTTTAATCCACTCGTCACCACATGTCAATGCGTCTGCGCAATTGCTTTCTTTCAAGGCAAGTTTGAAGTGATGTGTTCTTCGACACAGAAAAAAAACGCTATTCCTGGTTGAAGAAAAAATTACAAATTTCCGCTTGCTTTGTTTTTGTCCTTTTATTGCGTTGTAGTTAATGTATCTGCTGCTTAGTGCACAGCGGGTCATTTTGATTAGCCAGCGAGTGCAAGTTTTCTAACCGAAAGGGATCAAATGTTCTATATCGTTCTATAACGCTAACTATATACTCTAAGAAAAAATTACTACCCTGTGTAGTCAAAACGACGTTTTGGAGGCTTTGACTACCCCAAAGGGCAAGTGACTAGCCTTTGGGCAAAGTGACGACCCCAAACCGCTGTGGAATGACCACTTTTCTGCAGGTGACGACGGGGTGGTCACTTTCGAATCCGATATTCACGTGCAGGCAGTCGTAAATGATATCAGTAACTTAGATAAACAGAAAGTCTATAAATTACGTTCTTCCATAGCTTTCGTGATCCTTTAAGACCCGCCAAGATCACATCTGTTGTGCAATACACGTAAATTGGTGGCATAAACATTTTGTCAGCGCGAGCAGGAACAAAGGTTCTCGACAGCTGGGACAGCTGGGCATAATAACAACAACGAACGACCGTGCGTTTGGTTTGACGTGAGTGTTTGCCGAAATGAGGTAAGGATATTGTTTCCGCCATATAATACTGTAAAGATTATTTAAAAAAATTACTAGTTGTATATCTTATCGTAATAAACCATCGAACACTGAGACCGAGGATCGACAGGGTAAACTCACTCAGAGGTATGTGACTTTTGTGAAGTTACGTCTGGTGTACAACAGGGGTCCGTTCTGGGGCCATTGTTGTTCTTAATATTTATCAACGATATTCACGTCAAATATAACTTCCCGATTGAGATTATTTCAATTTATTTGCAGATGATTGCGCTCTGTACACGTGCATAAAGAACGGGGAGGGTTCTAGACAACTGCAGGCTGATTTAGATCGAATAGATAATTGGTGCGGTGAATGGGGAATACAACTAAACGTAAAGATATGTGTTCATGTTAGCTTCACACGTAAGAAAAATAAATTTAGGAAAAAAAATATATTTAAATAATGCGCTAGTAACTAATGAAAATGAAGAAAAGTACCTCGGAGTCATTTTGTCATCCGGCTGCATGTGGGATTCGCTAATTGATGATGTCATTATGAGGGCGTGTCGCGCACATCGCTTTGCCCAAAGAAACCAGAAAAACGCCACGCAAAAAATAAAAAAAATAGCATATCTTGCCTATGTACGGCCGATTCTTGATTACGCATGCACTGTGTGGGACCTTTAAAAAAAATTGCAATGATAGCTCGGAAAAAATAAAACATCGTGCTGCACGCTTTGTCCTGGGCCAGTACGACCGTTTTTCTTGTGTTACTTACATGAAGCTACCACAGGATGATGATCATTGGATCTTCGGCGAAAAGATTTACGGTTCATATTTGTATACAACATCTATCAAGAAGCCACTGGTATTAATAGCTCAGCATACCTCTTACAACCAAATTATTCTTCCAAACGGAATGATCATATGAACAAGATACGCGAATAATGTACCAAGACGAAGCTCTGCATAAATTCGTTTTATTTATTTTTTTTTTCAAGACGGTCAAGGACTGGTACGCTCTACAGGAATGCATAGTTTGTGCTGTAAATGGGGAAACTTTATTTTCGTTATTGTTGGCCCCTGCAATACTGCCTTCTGGCCGCTGCAGGAGTTCTCTTGATAAAGAATAAAAAAAGACTATGTCGCCCGTACCGTTTTCCTCAATCTTGGACTGGTTGAATTTCTGAGCTGCACCCGTCGTGGTTGTGATCTCCCGGCTGTACGTGTGTAGCACGCGAACTTTCCAATTCAGTAGCGGGTTGCAGTTCAGTGGCAGTGTAGAAATTGGCTTTTACTAAATTGTTGCGTCGTCACGGGCACTATTTTTGCTGTTACAAGCGCCAGCTCGAGCCCGAACTCTCCCCTCTTTCGCCGTTCGTGTTTTTCAGTTTTGATGTTCTGCTATACATTAAACCTAAACCTAAAAGTCAATCACCTCTGCCTCGTCACCCGTCAGGGCACCCTACATGCCCTGCCCCTCAAATGGACCTCTCAGGATGTCTCCTGCTGCCAAGTGGCAGCCCGATCGTGGAACCACCAACATCGTCGCATCTCCACCACAGAATCCTTAAACTTTGGTGCGTCGGCCGCTACTACGTATCGGTGCGTCGGCCGAGCCTGTTGGCCCATCCCGTTCTTTAAACTGCATGGGCAAAAAAAAAGCCCCTACGATTTTTCACGACGTTCGTGCGTTCGTGCTCGTTCAGTTTTTTTAGGGCAGTACATAGGCCTCTGAGGTTCTTCGCCAGCGTTCCAACGTTCATGTTCCTTCAGTCCTTTCAGGGCAGTAAATAAGCCGCTGAGGCTCTTCACAGTGTTTCAACGCCCGTGATCGTTCAGTTTACCAGTCTCCCCTGCGAGTCGTGGCTTTTCAAAACGTCTGATCTTTTCCCTTGGGCCTTTCGCTCTGCTGTGCCCGGTTTTGAACTTCACGAAATTTCATTGCATTCAGACATGATGCCCTATGCTCCGTACGCCCCGGAGCTAAAACTGCAGTCAGAACTACGTGCCCGCCGAACCAATTAGCCGCCTCCCTTTCGTCACCTGACCCGGTCCTCGGCGAGTGGGTATGAGCGGGAGCGTGACCATGTGGCGAAAGAGGGATGTATGACTAGTCCATTGAGGACGTAGCTTCCACCGCAGTCTCAGCTTAGGGATGAATGGAATATAGTCAGCGCGCAAGATGGCCACCCAGCTTCGGCCTCCCGAAACGTTGGCTTTTGCAAGACGTCCGCTGTCTTCATTGGCCTCCTCGCTCGACACCCTATGGCGAAGAACCAGCGTGCACCAGCACGCGCCACGAAGCTTCATCGACGGCGGTCCGTACGCGGAGGAGCTGGCATCTCCGCTCACGACGGGTGCTTTCGGTGAATCGCAGTGCTGTTGAAATTAATTGTATCTCTTTCGGTGTTTTCTTGTAAGGAAACGTTTTCATCATAAACGCTTACGAACTCAACAGCAGCCTTTGACCCGACATTTTCCTTCGGCTGCAACTATCTCAAATACGACTATCTTTCCACGGATATGAAGTTTTTTTCAAAATCATTTCTCGTTGACTGGTTGTGTGTATTGGAAGATAAGTGTCTTGTCCTGAATTTTTTATTATAGTAGTCTCCCTGCAGCTAATGTTAAAAAATATATTAAGAAAGAGAGAGCAGTAGTTATTTGCAGTGCTTTAAAGGGGTACGGAAGCGAAATTTTAGAGCCTATTTCTTTATGTAGACGCGGTCTCCTTTATGACAGCAGCTCACAAAGAAGCGAGAGCTCGAGCCCGAGCTCTCGCCTTTTATGCCGTTCTTGTTCTTCAGTTCTGATGTTCTGCTCTATAATTAATTATACCTAAACCTAAAAGCCAGTCACTTCTGCTTTGTCGCCGCCAGGGTCCGCGCTGACTGTGAACCCCGGTCACCACTCGTCTCCCGGCAGGGTACCTCATCACCTGGCCGCTCTACCGGCCTTTTGTAGCGTGAGCTACACTGGCCGAGGTTGAGCAGTTTCGCGTGGCTCGCATAATGAGCCGTGCTCCGTGCTGCGCAGGCGCGAGGAGCAGTGACGTCAAACGGCGCACAGCTGGCGCGCCGGAGCCGCCGCCGCCGCGGGGTCCGCCGCCACCGCGCGCTCCTCGCCGGTCTGCGCAAGCGCGAAGAGAAGTGACGTCACACGGCGCACAGCTGGCGCGCCGGAGCCGCCGCCGCCGCGGGCTCCGCCGCCACCGCGCGCGCCTCGCCGGTCCGCGCATTCCAGAGGAGTGACGTCATAGCCGCGGCAGACGCACTGACGCCGCTGCGTGCCCAGCTGTGCGTCTCCGTTGCGCAGTAGCCAAGTCTGACGCTCCACCGGAGCTGCTTGATAGCGCCTCTCATTTTGTGCGCATAAGCTCACGCAACGTATATCCTGGCATAGCCGAGCTAAGCCACCGTAATTTTTTTTAATGTCTCCTGCTGCCAAAGAGCAGCCTGATGGTTGATCAGATCAGATCAGATCAGATTTATTTTCCTCAAAGGTATCCCTTGAGATACATTACATGAGGGGGGAATAAATACAACTTTCAATGAACAATAATAAAAGGTAAACAGCAAAACAAACAAAAAATCATTAATTGATCACACTTTACAAATGAGAATTACAAATGTCGCGAAATTTATTGTTATTAGTTTCATGGACGATGTGAGCGGGTAAGGAATTCCAGTCGGCAATAGCAAGTAAAAGGGGGAATTTTGAAATTTGTTAGTTCTGGAAAAGAGAGGCTGAATTTTTAGTGGATGATCGCGGCGCTTTGAAATGTAAGATGGATCTTGGAGATAGAGGCTACGAAATTCCGATGATGAGTAGTAGATGCCATGAAGGAAAGCAAGACGGGCTAGTTTGGTTCTAACGGTTAGAGGTTTCAACTCCAGGTTGGTTTTAATAATAGTGACGCTCGAGGTTCGTGAATAGTCATGCATGATGTAGCGTGAGGCCTTCTTTTGAACGGATTCGAGCTTGTTAAGAAGGTATGCTTGATGAGGCCACCAGATGATGTTGGCGTATTCGAGTTTCGATCGCACAAATGCTTTGTAGGCGGTTAGTTTGACTGTCTGAGATGAGCGGAAAAGGTTGCATTTGATGTATCCGAGTGATTTACATGCACTTGAAACGGTGTTATTGATATGATCGTTCCAGGTGAGGTCCTCTGAAAAAATTACTCCTAAGTACTTGTATGTTCGAACTTTTTCTATGTCTTCGTGGTTAATGGAGTAATTCCTTTGAGTGGAAGAAGGCTGACTGGCAAATGTTATAAATCTTGTTAGTGTTCAATCTCAGTTGCCATGTGCTGCACCAAAGTGAAATCATGTTGAGGTCTTGCTGTAGCAGTGCTTGATCATCTGGGTTGGTGATGCGCCGGTAGATAACACAGTCATCTGCAAAAAGTCTTATGGAGGATGTTAAGCTAAGAGGAAGGTGGTTTATGTAAATGAGAAAGAAAAGCGGACCCAAAACGCTGCCTTGAGGGACAGCGTTTTGGACTTACTCTTAGACTTACTCTCTTCGACATATGTAGCCCGTTTACGATTTTCAAGAAAAGTGGCAATCCATTGTATGATAACAGGATGAATGTTAAGTTGAGACAGCTTGTACAACAAGCGTTGGTGAGGTACGGAGTCGAAAGCTTTGGCAAAATCTATGAATATGGCATCAGTAGGTTTGGAAGAGTGAATTTTTTCGTGCAAATTAGTAACAAATTCAAAAAGTTGCGTTTCACACGAAAAACCTTTTCTGAATCCATGTTGGTTAGTACAAATTAGGTGATGGTCAGATAAGTAGCTAATGACATGGGAATATATGACATGCTCCATAATTTTGCATGGTACACTTGTTAATGAAATTGGCCTATAATTAGAGACATCTTTTTTATCACCAGATTTAAAAATTGGTAGCACTTTCCCAAATCTCCAATCCGCCGGAAGGTACATCAGCTCTACAGATTGCTTGAAAATGAGATATAGTAGATGACAAGATATGGTTCGTGTTACCTTCAAAAGTTTGGGACATATATCGTCTTCGCCAGGTGCAGAGCTTCGGGAGAGTCGATCAATAATTGCCAAAATGCCTTCTTGTGTAAAGGTGGCAGGTTCACATGATATGGTTGGGGATACACAAATTAAATCACATGGCAAAGAAAACTGTTCCTCAGTGAAAACAGATACAAAATACTCATTAAAAAAATGAAAGCCATTTACAACTCCCTCTAACGCCGAATTAGAGCGCAGCTCTTGAGGAGGAGGGGAAGGCACGGGGGGGGGGGGGGGGGGGGGGTCACGTGACCTCGAGGGGTGGGGGCGGAGAAAATTTTCCGCTAAATTTAGCCGTGAAAATTTTCCGCTAGATTTAGCGGGAAAATTTTGCGCTAAATTTAGCGGGGAAAATTTTCCGCTAAATTTGGCGGGGAAACTCTAGATTTAGCGGGGAAAATTTTCCGCTAGATTTAGTGGGGAAATTTTTCCGCTAGATTTAGTGGGAAAATTTTTCCGCTAAATTTAGCGGGGAAAATGTTCCGCTATATTTAGCGGGGAAATTTTTCCGCTAGATTTAGCGGGAAAATTTTCCGCTAGATTTATCGGGAAAATTTTTCCGCTAAATTTAGCGGGGAAAATTGTCCGCTAAATTTAGCGGGGAAATTTACCCATCATGCACCGCGAGGTTACGCCGACGGCGACGGCGACGGCGACGCCGCTCAAGCCGGAAACGGGCGCCTAAGAGCTGCGCTCTAAAACGGTTGCTGAATCATGGTTGGAGAGCTCCTGTCCTTGCTCGTCATAAATCTTAGGCAAAGTGCGCTCTTGTTTAGGACCGATGGTCTTCCAAAATTTTGGGGGTTTGTTTTTAATAAATTTAAAAGGTCACTCATGTAATATTTATTTTTTGCCTTTCTAATTTCAGATTTGTACTTTTTGTAGCACTCATGATATTTTGACCAGTCTATAACTAGATTACTTAACTTTAGAAAACAGACGTTTTTTTCTTATTAGATAGTCTTTTTAACCAGTTAGTGAACCATTGTCGCTCAGCATTCGTTTTTAGCACAATTTTCGGAACGAAAGTCGACTTTAGTCTCTTAAACTCCATTTTCAACATATTCCAGTTTGCCTCAAGCGATTTTTTGTTAAAATTTTCTAAATACTTGGACGCAAAACTTTGAAAAGAGGCAACAAGAGCTTCCTTGTCGACTTTAGACTAATCATATATAAGTTTTGGTGCCGTAACTCAAAACTAAATCGGGAGTGTCATTTCAATAAAAACAATGTTATGATCACTAACTTTACCGAGAACATCAACTGACCTAATATTGTGAGGAGACGACGTAAACACAAGGTCTAGTATAGCATTGTTCCTTGTAGGCTGATTAACGATTTGATTAAGGTTAAAAATGCTTGCTATATCCAAAAAATTAGAGGCTTCTACTGGGTTTGAACATGCATTTTCAATACGCCCTTCTTCCCAGTTAACACCAGGGTAGTTGAAGTCCCCTCCTAACATAATACAACAATCCGGGTAAGAACATTTAATAGATTCGATGCATTCAAACAATTTCTCTGAAAACCACTATCTCTTCCCGGAGGGCGATAACAGGCACCAAGAATAAGACATGACCGAGCAAATTCTAGTCGAACCCACAACACTTCTAGGCTACTATCAACGGGAATGAGTGATGCGTTAATAGATTTGCTAACTGCAATAAAGACCCCTCCCCCCCCCCCCCCCCACCCCCCGCGACAGCGTACGATCTTTCCGAAATAGATTGAATGACTCACTCAGAAGAAGCTCCACATTTTCAACTTCATGTGTTAACCACGTTTCAGTTCTTATCACTATCTTAGCATCGGTATCGTCGATGACCGATGCAAGATCGTCTTGTTTAGAAAGAAGACTACGGAAGTTTGCGAGAATGAGTGAGACGTCAACTTTTCTTTGGCTACATGTTTCCTCGTGCTATTGCACAGTCATATTGTTGTTCTGAAGTTGACTTAGCAAAATCACCTCGTCACTCTGGGGACAATAGCAGAACTGCTTACCATCTATGATCTGCGTATAGCTTATCGTAGACAAGTTTGACTTTAATGTTTCTTTCTCTGAATTGTTCACTAAATTGCCATAGTTTGCTACGATGTAGACGGGTCCGTGGTGTGAAATCTTCCGAAATAGAAACGCGTAGAGAGGGGACGTTTTTTAGTTTGTGAGCGTTATGAAGAACATCCTGTCTACTCTGATAGTAGAGGAAGCGCACAACGACGGGTCGTTTTGCGCCGTCACGTTTGCCACCCACGCGGTGCGCACGCTCAATCACACCGGCTTTGAAGCCCAGGTGTCTCTTCACAAATTCTCTTTATAATGACAGACGACTGTTCCCATGTTTCATTTTGTTTTTCTGGAATGCCCCGGAAGAGCAGATTGTTCCTTCTCATTCTATTATTTAGGTCATCAATTCCGGACTCGAGTGAATCAAATTTCCCGTGCGTGCAACCAAGATCAGCCCTTAATTCGCTAACACTTGCCTCAACAACGGTAAGTCTTTCTTTTACCTCACTTATTTCCTGAATTTGCTTTTCTAGAGCATGAACCTTTTGTTTAAGTTCGCAGATTCCTGAACAGCCAGCCTTTCCCGAGTTTCCTTTTGGTTCTCTTCATTTGTTTCCGCGAGGCTTTGAAGCATTACTTCTAATTTTTTGATTCCTGTTAGTGGCCCAGGATTTAGTTCTACATCTCCTGATAGGGCTAGCAATTCCTTCGAAAACAAGAGACATGTGTCGTGAGGCGGGGAAAGCAGGCTGTTAAACACAGCAGCGAATACATTACAGAAACCACGAAAACAGATTAGTACGCATTGGCGGTCGATGGGGCACGACACTTCAAAAAGCATGAGGTTATTAGAACGGTAACATTTAGCATTTTTCAAGTAACCAACCTGGGTTGTGAAGCGTGTTAGGTACAGCATGGCTGTGTCGTGCCCCGATGGTTGCAGGCAGTGTAGCTCCTTTTGAAGATGTTCCGTCGGCGGGAAGGGGAGCGTCGAACGACGCGCCACTGCACGGTGATGCTCAAGATGGAAGATAGGGCACCGTGACTGCGTGCGCGCGCTATCTCTTGCCGAGAAGCTCGAGTGAAGCACGTGTTCCTCCGGCCATGACGGTTGGTGCAACGAAGTCCCATGCAGCTCGGTTAGATCCCCGGCGACAAACTGGAGCAGGACCCTGGGTTGTGAAGCGTGTTAGGTACAGCATGGCTGTGTCGTGCCCCCACCGAACCACCAACATTGTTGCCTCTCCGTCAAAACATTACTATACAGGCAGGTCGATCCAGTTGTGGAGAAGCCGCGTCCAGAGCTGATCCGCATGCTGTTGGTGCTATCCTCTTGGGGTGCCCACTCTTGTCATTCGTATACTATTAAGTGAGCAAACAACTTCAGAAGTCTACCATAGGCGGAAACTGCGCGCCCTTGCAGTCTGTCCCACACAAAAAGGACGGTTGCCTCCCTTGTGTGGGGACGAGTCCAAATGCATAAAGACAAAAATCACACTGAGATCAAATACGGTATTCGAATAACAGTTCAGACAAGTACTTCCTGTCTTTTCCTGAGGTTCTGCAGCAGCAGAACTTCAACAACATTGGTGAAGTGCTTGCAACCCTGGTTTCAAGGCTGCGAGGCTGAACCTCATGAATGCCCCCCTTGACTCTACATATCACATGCTCTGCTAACCCGATGAACTGCGGGTGATACAAAGTGGTGGTGGGGTGCTGTATATGACCGTTGAAAAAACTACTTAAAACAGTACTATTAATATTGGGTCCGTTGTCAAACACACGTGCCCTTGGCTGTCCAAATTGACCAAAAATGTCGCACTGGGTTTCCACTGTGGTCTCGGCCGATGCTTCTTTTTGCTTTCTGTTTGAGTGGACCACGATCAGTATTACGAAACTTTCCAGCAGTACGGCATCATATAAGCCGTGTTCAGTGTTGCTTGGTATCCAACCAAATGACCCGAACATGCACTAGAGGCATTTAACAGTACTCGGCACATGTCTTGCACCTTCTTGCATGGTCTTAGATGTCTTTGTCAACACCGGGGTACCAGAAGATGGTGTTTGCTAAGCTCTTCATGACTGACCTGCCTGGATAGGTGTCATGGAGCATAGCATTCTGTATACTGATAATGCCTGCTCAATTGCCGGCTGCCAGCTATCACCACAAGGGTGCGTCGCTTCCCTATACCAGGCAGAAAATGTGAACGAAGAGATTAAGCCTCTCTCGTGCGTTATTGTGATTTGGTGCTGTTTTTGCCATTTATCGTGCTACCTGTGGGCAAGAACGTGCCGGGGCTGTCATTTCATGAGTCCCCAAGCAACACCCGGCATCATGGAAAGTGACTAAAGCTCATTTCGAAAACAAACTGCGTCCCAAAATCTACCTCATATATATTCAGTAGTGTTCGGTAGGGCACCTTTTCGTGATGGACATTAAAGAAGGCCTGTCTGGTCCCCTTCGTGCATTCTGCTGAGGCTTCAATCAAAGCCCAGCTTGGTTCAGGCCTCTCTGATGTCAAAGCTGGATAAGCCCACGTACCCTTCTAGGTCCTCTTTTGGTGCTGCCTGACTGGCTCTCACTGCTTACCTACACACATCTTTCTCTCACTGCTCGAGGAATATAGTGACAGGGGCCTAACAAATTGCACAGTGCATCATTACGAAGCGAGAGCCCCGGCTCAGCTAACACCTTCCACAGTGCTTATATGACTTCGATAGCGGTTGTTACCGCAGACGACCCTGGCCGTTGCAATTCTTCTCCACCTTCTAAACTTAGAAGCCAAACAAATTATGCAGCAAAACCAAAGGGTGCACAACCTTTCAGCATTTTAGCACCGCCTCTCGGCACCATTGTCGTTGTTGCAATGCTCCGCTTGTTTGTAGTTGAGATGGTTATATCACAACAGCTTCCTTGTCACTCATGCTGCTTGCAGTAACTTCGCAGAACATGAGAACATTCAAACTGCATACAGCTAACACTGCAGTAGAATGAGCAAAACATACGGTTGCCATTTCTGCTTGCGTCGGCCAGTTCACCACAATGCAACATAGGGATGTCACAGTGTCAATTGGACGCCAGCTACGATTGAAGTGGGAAGCCATGGTACAAGGACTGTATTTTAGTGCATTTGTTTCACGTTCACTTTGACAACTGATGCTATGAAAAGAGTTTTTGGTAAGAGGTTATGAAATTGGCAGGTTACGACCGCCTGAGCATTCAGCTAATTGGTGATTTCACTTGGTTACTCGTTTCAGTGGAATGTCTAATCTTGGTTCTGTTCGTCCATAAGTTATTTATTGGCTGGTTTGTTTGAAGTAACTGAGTCATTTACCTAAGGAAACTTAAAGAAAAATCTTTGCCAAAGCTGCACTAGCCTTGACAATCTTTTTTCTTGAGACCGAGATAAGACCACCTGATTTATGTTTTAGCAAGCCAGCACGCTGAAGAGGATGAATGACCCAGATTTAGCATGAAGTTATAGGTTTCACATAAGCACGTACCATCTGTAGCTGAAAAAGCTGTCACACTCAATTAGAAAGACAAGTGAAACTCAAAAAATCTTAGGTATTTCGGTTAAAAAAGCTCTGCATACTTTTGTTCAGCTTTCAGTATTTCGGGCACATTATACTTTGTAACTGTGACTTCATCTATGAAAACTGCTAGTTCACTTGGAGCATGTAAAATACATTGTACGTGACAGACCACCGCACTTGGGCATCCATCATATGTCTGAGCTGTGCCTTCATTTTTTTCAGTTGAAGTGTATCTCTCGCTTGGCTCGATCAGTAGCTACATTATGTACTGAATGCCTTTTTACAGGGTTGTGTCGCCACAGGAGGCTTGTGCGCTTGTGGGTGTTCGGTGAGTAGCGTCACCGATCACAATGAGCCCCGAGCCCAGCGTGGGTTCAGACCTCCTGCATGCCTGGCTGTGCTAGGTGTGCCCGTGTCTGGTGAAACTGGGGTCTTGGCAGCTCAGCAATGAACGGGCTAGGTTTCCTTCAAAGCACCCGGGGTTAGGCAACAGACCACCCCAGCCCGCGCTCCGCACAGACAGGTGTCCTGCGTTGGCTCACCCAAGACGATTCGGTCAGTCGCTTTGCTTCATTCCTCCTTTCTCCTCCTTTCGTCTGACTTCCTTCTCCATCCCTCTTTTCAACCTCTCATCTTTTAGGTGTAACATAATTCTTTGAAAATAAAAGAGGAATTATGTTTCCCATGGAAGTTGAAAACCACCAGGTTGGGACATGGGGAAACCAAATACTTTACTATGAAAATATATCACTCCAAGAAAATTCAATGGCCTTGGCACGAATAGGCTTTGCGTGGTTGGAACGGCTGGATGCGCCACAGCCTCAGGGTTTTCCCTTTGAATAGACCGATCTCACCAGCCAGTTTCAAAGCCGCCGCTGCCGCAATGCATCAAAGGAACTTTTGTCTTTCGGCATGTGGGAGGACCCCACTGTAGCTTTGCACGTGACAAGACGACTCGATCCGTCTCGTGCACTGCCGCCTGCCTCCTGTGAACTAAAGTTATGGCGGTGTCACGCATGCGTGGAACGCTTAGTGAGATCTGTGTGTTGGTATGATTGATGGCAATTTTAGATAACTGTTGAAATCTATGGTTGCGGACACCTGGAGCACTAGTCGAGACAGCTGTCTCTACTGTCTAGGCAAACCCGGCATCTAGGTGTGCCCACGGCAGCCCTCTCCCTTGGTGCGGCATGACTGCGCTACAGCGTGAACGGTGTGATCCTCGTGCATTCTCTCATATGCGTGGTGTCTACACCGCTAGGAGAGCAACATTTTCCACTTTGGGTGAGCTGGCGTAAATGACTGGAGACAAATGTATTTTTCCTGATAAAGCATTTGGTGACACTGTCAACTCGGATGCTTGCAGCCAGGCTTGCAATGGTCGTGGTGAAGTGACGCGCATCCCAAATGTCCCAAGCTGCCTCTGTCACATTTCAATGACTGCATTTGATGTGCTTGCAAGAATGGGACATTTCCAGTAAAACTATAGCAATTTGTTGGAGCTGGGACGGAAGGAACCAGCTCGGACAGCGTTTGGATTCGAACTGATTTTTTTTAATCTCGCGCACTGCAGAGGCATTTCCATCTCGTCGTCATCGTCTGTGCGGCATGAGCAGTCCGTGAGTGTCGCTACAAGGCTCCCCTGTAGAGCCGGAGGCCCCGGAAGGGCCCATGTGATGTGCTTTGGGCTGGTTGTGCGCAGCGAAGGTGGAGACCGGGCGGCAGGGGTTGCAGCAGCAGCTGACGAAGAGATGCTAGCTAGATACGCCGGCTTGACGCGGTCGGCTGTGACCACGTCACGACGGCCGTTGATGTCGAGTGTGAATGTCTTGGCTTTTCGATCAAGCAATCGGAACGGTCCGTCGTAGGCCGGTACCAGAGGTCGACGGACCTGGTCGCGTCGCAAGAAAACATGCGAGCAGGTCTCGAGGTCTTGGCTAACGAAGACGTGTCGATGGTTTCGTTGAGCTGGTAAAACGGGACGGAGAAGACAAAAGGTTTGTCGAAGGTCGTCAACGTAGCCACTAAGGTCTTCTCTTGGCTCAGATGAAGGTGAAGAGAAGAACTCGCCAGGTAGGCGCAGTGGCGTGCCGTAGACCAACTGGGTTGCAGAACAGTCAAGATCTGCCTTGAGCGCCGAGCGAAGGCCCAGCACAACGAGAGGAATGTGGTCGACCCAACGTTCTCGCGGCTCGTATGTGGTAAGAGCTGCGTTCAACTGGCGGTGCAGTCGTTCCACCATGCCGTTAGCGAACGGATGATAAGAAGTAGTGTGGATGTGTCTGATGCCCAGGATGGTGGTGAAGGCGGCAAACAGAGCGGACTGAAATTGCCGTCCCCTGTCAGTAGTGACCACAGCAGAGCAGCCGAAACGGGACACGCAGCCGGCGACGAAGGCTGCAGCGACTGTTTTTGCTGTGATGTCGGGGACAGGGAATGCCTCGGGCCATCTCGTGAATCTGTCCACGCACGTCAGCAAATAGCGAGATCCCTGTGATGATGGAAAGGGTCCCACTAAGTTGATGTGGATGTGTGCAATCCTGGAGCCCGGTGGACGAAAGGGTGAGAGGGGGTGATCATTTGTCATGTGATTTTGACGTGTTGGCATTGAACGCACGTTCGTGCCCAGCGGCGTACTTCCACATTCATATTCGACCAGAAGAAGCGAGCAGTTATAAGTTTCTGTGAAGCGCGGATTCCGGGGTGGCTCTTGTTGTGTAGATGGTGAAAAAGAGCGCGACGAAACGCTGGTGTTATGAACGGGCGAGACACACCAGTTGATGTTTCGCAGGTTACCGTTACGGGGGAGGAGGGGAGGGGAACGTCTGCAAACTTCAGCGATCCGGGAGAGGCGCGCAAGCACTGGTGCTGAGGATCGTTTCCTTGAGCGGTTGCCAGCTCTTCCCAGTCTATACTCCGTTTCACCTTATGTTGTACCGCAGCGAAAGCTAGAAGCGCGAGCTCATAGCGTTAAGAGCTGCCCTTAGTGCACGAGAGCTTGCGCCGCCAAGATCTGCCCCAGAGGATGGAGCTCGCGCTTGTAGCATTTCCTGCGGTACATCTTAAAGGGGTCATGAAACGATTTTCCTACTTCTTCCTCCTTAGCTTTAATCCTCAACTCAAATGCGAATTGTGAAATCACGTGGTCGTGACATTCCTTCGGCACCGGTGCGATGACTCCTAGCTTCCACCGTGCTTTTTATGCACACCATAGAACTTGTCATTCCCCAGTGACAATAAGTTCCGTCAGGGCACTCATTGGCCACGAACGCGAATCCAAATATTCGTCGACGGATTGATTGTTGACGAGCGCTTACGTCCGAGTGACGCAGTTCTCGTGTCCAATGCGTGAGCTGGGCTCTGCTGACGTCAGTTTGGCGCCGGTGACGCGCTTTTGGAACCGCGGATGTATCATAGTGAAAAGGCGGAGAGCTTTCGAAGGCAAGAAAGTACAAAATAGTCCGCTATATTTTCAAATGTTCGTACCGAAAAGCTGGCTTTTTACTTTCTAGCCTCTTTCTTTTGGCCAACTAAACGATATGCGATTAGAAAGGTCCCAATTTAAAATCATTCATCCCAACCCGAAATTCGTTTCATGGGCCCTTTAAGGTGAAATCGAGTATAGACCTTTTTCGCATAACCTCAAACCAGCCAGTAACTGACGTACCCTCAACCTGGTGCATTTTTGGATTGCCCGCTGACACAGGGTATCCAACCGCCAAGGGTATGGGCGAAAAGGCTTAAAAACGGACGTCGTGCATGAGTTAGTTCCGAGTGCTCCTTTCGTGCTGCAATTTCCGAAAATCTACGGTTGTCTGGCTACCACTGCGTGGTCGTCGGATAGATAAATAATTTTAAAAGGCATAAGAACAATAGCAGAAAGTGTGCCATGAGCACAAGAAGCTGCAGCGCGAGTGTGGCTGCAATGTTATCGAGCTTCGCATTTTCCCCAAGAATCCTTATTTATGAAGTCAGTCGATTGCGAGCTTGAATCGCGAGAGATTCGTATCAGACTCAACGTCATGTTTAAGCTCACGACCACTTCGTTTATGACAAGAGGACCGATTTTAATTCCCGGTGCAGGTGGTCCAATAAGGTTATCTCTGCAAGCCCCATGGTATGTGAAATTTATGAAAAAGTCTACATGCCACCACTCAAGATGGAGCTATCAAATGCCGAGAGCTTACCTGCATAGGCTACATTAAATGGCTAATGAATTCTTTCGTTGTGGAAACTCAATCAAAACACCCCACCGTCTTCGTCGTCGTTCTCTCGAGGAGGCAAGGTGATGGCCTGTGAGTAGCCAGCTGGATTCAACCGGACAAGCTCCAACCAAGTTATTGCAGCCCACGATAGCCAAGTCTAGCCAAGTTCCCCCCATACCCACACCGTTGCCTACCCAGATAGCTGTGCTGCCAGAACTAGCCGGTATTTCTTTTTCTAAGCCGCTAGACGGCGTCGTCGGCGTCGCAATTCTCAAGATGCCGGCGCCGTTAAAGAAAAGGTCTATAGTGGATGTGCCGAAAAAAGAGCACCGACGCGGGAGAGTGCGTCAGCAGCAGTTTTTCCATGGCCGCTGACATGGAGGAGATCGACGGTGAACTCTGATATGAAGCACAGGTGCCGGATCTCACGCGCTGTGTGGTCGCTGTAGTTTCGTTGGAACGCGAACGTCAAGGGCTTGTGGTCTGTAAGAACGGGGAAGTCCCGGCCCTCGAGGAAGTGGCGAAAGTGCTTGATTGACAAGTATACTGCCAGAAGTTCGCGTGCAAAAGTGCTATCTTAAGTTTACGCGAGAAAACTCCGAGAGGCTGCCAGCCATTGACGTTATTTTAAAGAACCGCACCGATATCTACGCTTGACGCGTCGGTGACGAGTCGTAGTTCTGCGTCTGGAACGGGGTGAATAAGCATTGCAACGTCAGCGAGCGCCCTTTTCGCTGAAGAGAAAGCAGAGGCTGCATCTTTGTTCCACTCAAGCGGCGCAGAGGGCTCTTTCTTGGTGGCAAGCAGGTCGGTCAACGGCTTGAGCATTTGAGCTCAACTCGGTAGAAAGCGACGATGGACGTTTAGGAGGCCTAGGAATTCACGCGGTTTCTTGAGAGATGTTGGCTGCGGAAAGACTCGAATGGCCGTAACTTTTGTCTTTTGGGGCTTGATTCCTTCCGGGGTCACTAGATGCCCCAGGAATTCGGTGGTCGGCACGCTGAAGGTGCATTTGTTTTGGTTCGTGACTAACCCGTAGTCATTGAGCCGGGTGAAAAGAGCACGCACATGTTCTTCGTGCTCGGACTATGACGTGCTGGGAACCAAAATATCGTCGAGGTAAGCGAAGACGAAGTCTAGACCTCAAGTAACCCCGTTGATGGTACGTTGAAATGTCTGTGCGGCATTCCGCAAACCGAACGGCATCTTCCCATACTCATAGAGGCCAAATGGTGTGGTGATGGCGATCTTTGGTATGTCGGCAGGCTCAACCGGAATCTGGTGGTATGCCTTCACCAAGTCGATCTTGGAGAATATCTGGCAACCAGCCAGATTCGTTGTGAAGTCCTGTATGTGGAGAAGCGGGTAGCGGTCAGGCTTGGTGTTGGCATTGAGCGAGCGGTAATCGCCACATGGTCTCCAGTCGCCTGGGTTTCTCTTGGGGACCATGTGCAGTGGGGAGGCTCAGTTGCTCGATGATGAACGAACAATGCCAAGTTCAAGTATATGCTCAAACTCACGACGAGCAGTGGACAGGCGTTCTCCAGGCAGGCGTCGAGGACGAGCGAAAGCAGGGGGGCCAGAGGTGACAATGTGGTGAGTTATGGTATGCTTCACCGGTGACTCCCTAGTGTGTGACCTCGTGATGTTCGGAAAATTCGCGAGAATTTTTTCATAGGCCAATGATGGTGCAAATGCTTGAAGTCCTGCTGTCATGGTCGTGGAGAGCACGCCGTTCACGGGAAGACGTGTCGTCTGGTCGATGAGGCGTCGTGAATAGATGTCAACGCCCAGCTTGTAGAAACTGAAGTCCGCTCCCAGGATGGCCTGCTTAATTTCGGCAACGATGAAGAGCTATCGGAATGTGCGGTGCAGTCCCTGGTTTATCGTGAGGGACCGCTGACCATAGGTTGCGATGGGCAAGTTGTTGATCGCCTGGAGCGGAGAGGTATTTTGTTTGCGTTGCCGGTCTAAAAAAGAGGCCGGTAGAACGCTGACTTCGCCTCCCGTGTCGACCGGCAAGCGATGGCCAGCTACTTGGTCTACGGCGTAAAACAGACGTCTTTCCTGTTGACCGGTGTCACTTGCCGCCGCCAGTGCCCGGTCATCTAGTTTCCCGCCCTAGAGCAAGGTAGGGTGCACTTGCAGGCAACGTTCCCGGAGGTACAATGGTACCAACACACACCCGAAGCAGTGTCGTCCTCTCCATTGTTGGAGGAAGCGCGCACTAGGGAGCGGGTGCGAGAGCCCGAGCGACGGCGGGAGCGGAACCGAGGTTGGCGATGCCACGACAAAGGTGCAAGCATCGATGCGGTCTTCGATTCGAGAAAATCTTGAGTCTTCCGTTGTTGTTGGAGACTGGGCAGTAACGGTGCTGATGCTAGGGGTTCGCGAGTAGTCGGCGACACAGTCGGCAAGCTCAGCGAGCGTGTCTAGCGACATGTCTTCCGCAGCCGCTAGAACCGGGAGCATGGTCGATGGAAGTCGTTGCAAAAACAACTCACGCAGGAGGTGGTTGTTGAGGTTCGGGTTCTGGGCTCCCAGCAGCTGACGCATGCGATGGAGAAGCTGGGATGGGCGGCTATCACCGAGCTCCTCGGTGTTGAGGAGCTGCTGAAGTCTGCTGCGCTCCGACTCGGTCTTGCGGTCAAGGATGGCGGCCTTCAGTTGGTCGAAGAGATTGACCGGATCCGGAGCGGCGAGAATGTCGGCTAGCTCCTCGGCGACGTCAGCTGCTAAGGAGGACACGGTGTGCAGGTATCTCGTCTCCTGACTGGTGATGCGCCGGAGACGGAACTGGGCCTCGACTTGCATCAGCCACACGGTCGGATTATTCGGCCAAAATGGTGGTAGCCGAAAATTCTGAACCGCTGCCAAGGTTGATTGGAGGGGGTCGCCGCCAGGAGCATTGGACGCGCCGGAATGAGCCATGGAGCAGCAGACCTTGAAGGAACGAGTTCGATTCCGGGTCATCGAATCTGTTGGAGCTGGGACGAAAGAAACCAGCTCGGACAGCGTTTGGATTCAAACTGATTTTTTAATATCGCGCGCTGCAGAAGCATCCCTACCTCGTCGTCATCGTCTATGCGACATGAGCAGTCCGTGAGTGTCGCTACAAATTTATTCCAGATAGATATTAAACATAATTTTAATGAATATGTATATGCTAGTAGTTCAATTTCATTACCACTGCAGGGTCAGAAGGTTAATTGAGAACAAACTTTGACTGTTTTATTTTTTCTGATTTTGTAAGATATGGTCCCAGGTTCATCAGCAAAAGAATAGGCAGTTGCATGTTATCACTTCAGAAGTCTAGATCTATACAGCATGAACTAATTATATTTTTGATGGTGATCGTAGCAAAAATAGCATGTCGCTATTTCAGCGGTTGCTGCTCGTTAACTCGAGGGACTGGAACTGCAGCTATTGCGACTTCAAGATGTGACGAGATTTCAGCTGCTCTTCAGACCATGGCCAGGTAGTGGAAATGAATCCTCAATCTTCTGGTGGGGCGTCCTTGTTGGTTTAGGCCGAGAAACTTCCAAAAATGTGTTTGCCTTGCAATGCCAAAAAGTTGAAAACGATTTTTCGTGTCAAGCCAGAATAAAACAACTCTGTTTGCTACATTGTTACAGATTTGTCACCATGTTTCTTTTTTTTTTCTATAGTCATTTAGAACTGCTGTGGGCAACATCGGAGCCCACCGCCAAGCGTGGCACCTCATCCGACAATCACCAGCAAAAAGACGCGAAAGAGGGCTAGCAGAGAAGGCCCATCGTGTAATCGATGCCACGCCACAGCCCGACAGCCCACAAGACAACGTATTGCACACAATCAGCCAGTTGTCGCCGTTAACCTGTCTCGACCACGATATGGCGGCAGCGGTGGGATCCAGTGTTGCCCATGACAAGATCAAAACGCTATATAAAAATGATAGGAAACGAGTGAACATTGCATTATGCACTTCTGCTATTTGTATTGCAGCCACCGACAGCTTGTCAACTACCCTTGAACAGACCCTTCTCTAAAGTGTGCACCATCTATACTCTCCTCACCCTGAAGCTGATACTACAGCGGGAGCTACGTGAGTGCCGGACCAATCAGCCGCCTCCCTCTTATCACCTGACCCGGCTCTTTGCGCGTGGGTATGGCCGGGATCGTGATGACGTGGCGAAAGAGAGGCGTATGACTGGTCTAACGAGGACGTAGCTTCCACCGCAGTCTCAGCTTAGAGGTGAACGGAGTATGGTAGCTGCAGCACCAATTATCGAAGTCCGCCATTGTTTGGGCACACACTCTGGGCATGTATTGGACACGAGGGCTGTGCAAGCATTCCGCGTGAACTCGGCTTGGCTTGTATCGAGAACGAATGCTGCGTCAGAATTCGGCAAGGACTGTGATGGAATTACAGGCTTCCTCTCCAAGAAATGGTGACCGCCGATGTTGGTTGATGAAAATATTAAAGGGTCTATTACAAAAAAATTGCCTCATCTCAAAAGCCTTTTACGAAATTGCTTGGTAGTCTGACAACACTGAGAGCGTCGCTATTTTAATGTTAGCAAGCGTCGTCGGTACTGAAGCAGGGCGGAGGCATCGGAGACAACCGTACGGGCCGTGTACGATGGCGCGGCAGCTGTGTTTTCTGCCTGCCGACCATGGAGTGTGGACGAACAGTTTAAACAACCTAGCGCTACTGTCATACGAACCTTTCGAAGGTCTGTGCACACGCTGGCGACAACCTGCAGTGTGTAAGCTCCCACAGCGAAGGCGTAGGACTTGCTCCGCTGCTTCGACGAGGTTGTCGCCAGCGTGCACAGGCCATAAGGTATATTGAGCCTAATTGAATGGTTGCCATCTTTTCTTTTTTTTCACATGACATATATGATATATTGAAGTTTCTGGAACAGTGAGTCATACGAATGTAAATGCCAAAGTCACGGGAATGAATTTCTGAAGGGCGGGCCGTTTGTAGTACAAGTTTCCGCAGCTAGCAGCGCTCAGCAGCGCCCTTTCCGAGTGAGTTTGCCGACCGGCGTTGTCTGCTATAAATTTTGTTTTTTCAAAACGCTTCAAAATCATTTCTCGATTTCTTCTTTCTTTTTTTTTTTGCAGTTTGATATGAAGGAACAAATGCCGCCGTAAACTTTTTTTTATTATTTTAGGAAACACTGCGCCGAAAACTCTTGTAATGCTTCCGAGAGCTTACGAAGAAGATGCTAATGAGACATCGCTAGTCTATGAGTGGTTTTCACCCCTTAAGGCTGGTGAAATATTGATTGTCGACAAACCTCGTTTAGGGTGACCTACAACCTCCTCAACTTTTAAAAACAGAAATAATCGGCACTGTCCACTCCGAGTTTGTTCCTCTTGGTAGGTCTGTTAATCAGGTTTTTTACCTAGGAATTTCGCGACGCTTGCGAAACTCAGTACGGCAGAAACACCCCAATGTGAGGGAAGGGGAAAATAATAGTACCATCACAACAATGCCCCAGCACACACTTCCCTGAGACTGCAACATCTTTTAGCAAAAGTGGTCATGACACCGCTTCTCCACCTCCCGTATTCTCAGCATGTCGCCCCGTGTGACTTTTTTTCGGTTCGCCCGTCTTAAAAGTCTTCAAAGAAAATCGTTTTGTGAATGGGGATTGTCCTCCAAGTCAGACATTGCAAAAAACGAGGAAGGATTTTGAAAAAGCTCGGGAAGAAAATTCACAACATGCCGCTAGATCCTTGACACACGACACCGTTCGGCAAACTAACTCAGGAAGGGGGCCGCTAAGCGCTGCTAGAAGCGGATGCTGGTAGTACGAACGCCGCGCACTCCTGAAATTCATTCCAGTTACTTTTGGGTATCCCCTCATACTTTTTTTATTGTTGAAACTTTGGTTCTATGGCCCAGTATCTTCTTAGTGTAAATCATATGCCTTTTTGTGTTGTACACATCGCGACACTGTTAGCGCGAACACGACATCGGCACCTTTTCACATTTTACTTTTATTTTTAAATAGTTTAGCGAGCACGAAATGTTATCGCTTAAATTATAGAACTAAAGTAGCTCTTTCCGTAGCAATAATAACTTGGATGACATCCCTTGGTTTCAAAGAAAAAAACTAGGAAAACCGGCGATCCATTGTTTGTGCTAACAGTGTCCCGCTCTCTAAGTAATTTCAGGTTTTCTTCTTTTTTTTTTTCAGAATGCTGAAATGACTGCAGTGTTGCATGTTTCGATTATTTAATATGTATGTAATGCATACATAACTTTGTTGTTGTTTTTTTGTTAAATGTTCCTGTTTTCATGAAAGTGTATTATTGATTTGTTTCAAAGTCAAAGATGCCAATAAGAAAGCTGCAAGGCTGTTTCTGGCTTCAGAAAGTATCATTACTAAAATTATTATAGCTTAATAGTCCAGTGCTGGAAAAAGATTCTTTTTCAGATTTCCATTTCCACAATGTTTCAAAGGACCATACAAGATAGTTTTAAAAGGTCTAAATATTTTTAAGTAAAATATTTTCATTTTAAAGTTGTACATTAGGTCTGGAAAATAAAAGAATACAAACAATTGCCACCTGAACACTTTGTCTCTATTATAGCCTGTATAGTTTTGGTTGTAATGTCTTGTCTTGAGCTTAATACACCGTTTATATGTCTCCATGCCTGGAAAGCAGGGTATTGAACCAAACCCGAACCGTGAACCAAAAACCGGAAAAAACCGTTATTTTCGCACGAACCGGAGTTGAACTGGAACGAAATAATGTTTTTCGCTCCGCAGCAAAACCGATATGTTTTCCATGCGGTTTTCGGTTTATACGCGAATTCAGGTCGCGTGAAAAGTGCGCGGCGAAAAACACAGTAACCTAAAAAGTGAACCCAAAAATGCACAAGAAAAATATTTTCGCGAAAACCGGAGTTGAACCGGATCGAAATAATAGTTTTTTCGTTCCTGGAAAACCGCTCAATTATTTTTGCGGTGTTTCATTCATGTGGGAAGTCAAAAAGCGAGAAAAATAGGTAGCGGAAAGCTCTGTAACGATTCATTTTCAGGTTTTCACATAGTAGTTGTCTTCATAATTTATAAAGTTCGTCTCGAGTACTGAAACAAAATGTGCACAGTAAATATTCGCGACTCCAGCGACCTATAGGGTCGCTGTTAAGACGGTTAAGTGTAGCCGGTGCACATACACTTGCAGAGCATAGTTTTGTTTTCCCGGTGTTTTGTTTGTTCTTTTTATGTCAAACTTTCGGTTCGGAGATTTCGTTCAAAACTGAAACTATGGGCTCCGGAGAGGCGGTAATATACTCTAATCAGTTTTGATCATCTAAGGAAAGAAGCGATTACTACAGAAATGTTCCACCGAGAGTAATTTTCAGCTAACTCGCATGCCTTGACCATGTGACTTATCTGTCCGCGAAATTGAGCTTTTGTACGTATCCGCTTTTAAGAAACAGTTCCAGTCGTCTGCTCGGTCAACAACACAGGCTGCAGGAAAATTACCAAAATTAAGCAAGCGCTTCTTGAGCCAATGAGCATGTTAACCCGCTGGCGCCCCACCAAGCACCTGATACTCGTATTTCAATTCAGGTTTTAGGAGCAATCGAGAAGTCATTTTGACGTACTATGTCCCACTAAAGCGATATTAGTATATTCTTCGGGTTGAAATATGAGCTTAGTTGACTAGCTATTAGGTGAACTGCTGAATAAAAGTATATTTGACAGACAAGAGAATACTACTTAAACTTAGCCAAATGGTTCTAGCCGGTAGCACGGAGACGAATGCGGACAAACTGAAGAGAGTCTTCATGGGAGATTCACGCAGAACATCTCTGCATTGAACTTGACTTCGAAACCTGAGAGGAGAAAATGAGTATTTTTTGTGGCCGGTCAACCTGAGCAATGTAGACGTATATTGCTGCTGGCTTCGACGGGGGTATAATATAAATATTGGAGACACGATAGATCATAATGCCGTGACAGCTTCTAACTTTGCGAGACGCGTCCCCCACCTTTTGAAAGCAGATAATTTCCCTCATTAATCACATGCAGCGAGCAAGTTTTTCTCAATCAAGTAATTGCGAAATCAGCCCAGCTCCTTCAGTGTGGTTCAGGGGCTTTTTCGGCGAAAAGCAGCCAAGATGAATAGTCAACGCACCGGCCGGCGTGGGTGGCTCAAACTTGAAGCTAATCGAACACAACCAAACTCAAGAAAAGCAGCTAACGAACCTTCCCATTCACTTGACTGCAACATTGGTGTTCCCTCCAGTGAAACACCTCGTCTGTCGTCCTCAGTCCACTGTTCCACATCCTTATAAAGAAACCACTTATCAGTTACCAAGTAGTCGTCACTTTGATTGTGATTCGACATTCGAGATTGACAAGAAATCAAAACGACTCCTCATTCAAGAAATGAAAAGCACGCGACTGGGTGTTGTGGAGTAAACGGGATTTCAAACACGTGATGGAAGGAAACAATCTATGAGGCTTCACCACACTAATGAACACTCAGGCAAACTTAAGAAATGTTCGGACCTTCGTCAAATTACAGTTGTCCGCCACCGCGCCGACAACACGTGTCCGCCGCGAAAGCCACCAGAGACACGGAGGAGCGCGGAGCGACCTGGTCCGGCTGGTTCCCGGTTTTTCCGCTTGGTGGCATCCGTTTTGCTGGAGTCGCGAATAAATTCTCAGGTGTTTCTGGTCTTATGTATTTCTTTAACAAACGACCACATTCGTCCCAACCTTTTCTTGGGGACCGGAAATGGTTCACCAAAGAAAATTTATCACTAGAACATACCCAATTCGTACGTCGGCAAAAGTGACCAATTAATGAGCATAAGCTTGTTTGATGGCAAAACAGTGAGTTGGGCTAGTTGAATTTTCATCTCAAACTGAACGCAAAAAAAAAGCAAGGACAGAGCGTTCAGTCCAATATCTTCTTGGTGTTTTTTGTCTTCAATTTTGTAGAGTTGTATGCAATTTACTTTAAACACCTTGATTTCATCAAGGCGTTTAATCCCGACGTCAGCCAGGTATACAGCGTCACGACAGACAACGGTGCCAACATTTTAAAAGTTGTGGGTCTCCTCGGTGAAATGAACGAGGAATGTTCTGACTCCGAAGAAGAGGTCGGCTCTAGTGACCCTGAAGATGAGTCCCACGCTCTACAACCTCTAGTGGAGAATCCTGAAAGCGCACACTCTGATGATTCCGGCTTGCTAGAAGGGACGAGGAGCGCCGCTCACACGTTGCAGCTGGCAGTTAGTGACACCTCGAAAGGCTCGGGATGCGGGCACATTGTTGAAGAAAGCCGTGCGCTTGTTAAGAGACGACGTGTCCAATCTGTTCTGTCCCTGATCAGAAAGCTAGGGTTGAAGAAACCAGTGCCTGATTGTTCAATGCGGTAAATGTCCACGCTGCATATGCTCACGCCTTGAACTAAGAGGCTTCGCTGGAGGGTTCCTCTTAAAAAAGAAAGCTCCAGGTGGACTGAAGACGTATGGGTGGAAGTCGAAATGCTCGCAGTATCGCTTCGCCCGGCAGAAGTGGCGACGAAGACATTGCACAAGGAACAGCTCACTGTAAGAGATTTCTACGGAGCATGGTGGAGCGGTTCCATGGACACTTCCAAGATATCGTCGCCGTTAACAAAGGCCTTCGTCCAGTCAATGAAAAAAAAAGAAAGTGCCAACTTCTTGACACGGATGTCTTCTGTGCAGCAGTGTACATGAATCCCCGCTACCGCCTTCTTCTCACCTCTGAGCAGAAGTACCGGGCCACGTTGCATTTGTCAAAGACTTGGAGGCGGATCACAGCTCTGCAATACGAGCAAGATTCTACCCTTTCTTCTGAAACTGCAGCGGTTCCAGAAGATCCGGTAGACGCCCTCGATGCGCTCCTCACGGAAAGAGAGGTTGAGGCTGGCGTGCTCGTTCGAGGTACCAGTAGTCCACTTTATATAGCATGTCTCCTGGAAATGCTAGACAAGGAGCCGCGGCTTTCAAGGAACGCTAACGTGTTGCAGTTTTGGGAGGAGAGAAGGAAACTCCATCCAGAACTCTAAGCATTGGCGCAAGTAGCCATGAGAATGACTGCGACCCAGGTCAGCGTGGAGCGAGCCTTTTCTGCATTGAAGTTCATCTTATCATCTCAGAGGTGCCGTCTTTCCCCGGATAGGCTTGACGACGTCCTCTTCTTTGGTCAGCTGCCTGACATTTAACTGCGCTTTCACCCACGTCCCGAGGTGCCCCAGCACTAGCTCGTACGTTCCACACAGTAATGTGAGCCTTTGCTTTTTAAATGAAACACTTTTATAAAATATGCATAGTTTATATTTTGCTGTCGTCACTTGTTTTTGTAGCATATGAGTACGAACCGGTTCGAACCGGTTTGAACCTTTATTTTTTCACTCCGGAGTTGAACCGGAGCTGAACCGTTTTCCCTGAACCGGAACGAAAACCGGAACGAAAAACATTTCGGTTCGATACCCTGCTGGAAAGTGCCAACTTTTGTTTTTGTCAACAGAAAACTGAAAAGCTTTAAAATAATTCGATAGGGCTGTATATGTTCTACGAATGCAGCACATAAAAAACACCTCAGCTATGCAAGTTTATATATATATATATATATATATATATATATATATATATATATAATTGGCATGCCAATAATTTTTTCCATAAGTTTAATTTAGGAGCTTTAAAAGTGGAGTCCACTAGAGCGACTCATTGGCCACTTGACAAACACGGGACAGCGTTCCACCAGCGTTTGCGCGCTACAATTAAGTCACCTATTATCAAGTACTGAATTTAAGGGGAAAAAAACGAATTGAACAACACAAGACTAAGAATTATGTTACCTTTCGCCGATTACTGACTAGGAATGCAGATATTATTGTTAAATTTTGCTTCTATTTAACGCGCGGAACGAGCATGGGGCAACATAGCTTGACTAAGCTTATCACTGCGTGAATCTGAAACCGAAACTGATCGGGAGCATGTCATGCGGTGTTACTTTAGCTTATCACTTTCATATCATGTTCCCCTTCGAAGCGCTAAATTAAGAGAGGTGTCTAGCCTGCAAACTTTAATACACAGAGCACTAGTACGTCAGTAATACTTGCAAATACTCTTTGTATTCATCTAGTAAACAGTGGCACTCACTGGCCTAATCCTTGTCAGAATATGGTAGGGCATATAAACGAATAGGGTCGGTAGGGCGGATAGAGTAGAGGGTCGCGGAGGTGTTGTGTTGGAGTTGTTTCTGCCTTGTTGTGCTGCTGACATGTATGCGCTTGTAACAGTGATCAGTATCTTGGTTGGTATTTGTGCTCTGTGTGTGTTGGTGTATGAGTAGTTGTCCCTTTAAATCTACAATAAAAAGGCAATTCATTATTTTTTAGCGCCATCTAGCGATTGCTACTACACTGGCCTCCCTACGTCCCGGCCTCTCAGTTCAGTAACAATCGCAATAATTGGGCCACTCAGCCACCTAAATGCTCGTTTTCTGTTAAAGAGCTGCGAAGTTCAGGCACACACGCGCACGAATGAATAACCACGTCGGTAGAGGTAGGCACAAAAACAAGAGATAAAAAAAATAGCGGTAGCGTTGGTGCGAGTTGAACGCCTCTCGTCGTTCTCGACGAAGGTGCCCAGCGATTCATCGCCGCATACGACAAGCATACGTAGTGTTCAATAAGGTCAACATGCCCAATCCTCGCCTAACGATTTCATTTTTGAGCGTTCTCCGCCGGCGGTAAAAATCGTCAACCTAGCAAGCTGCCGTCGGGGGTAATCGCGGCGATTCCGTCACACACACTGCCTGCCGTCCCTACAGGGTATTGGTAGAGTAACGGTGTCCGTGGACGAATGTTTAGAGTGTCTGATGGCGCTTGAAAGACGTCGAATAGGCCTATGCACTCTATTCTCTCACTCGGCCGAAAATCCGTGCTCTTCGCTAGGCCTAACCAAGAAATTCGAGCGTCGCTAACAGGCCGCCATGTTGTTTTAGGGAGTAGTCAAATTTGGCTACCTGATTCTTGACTACGCAAGGGGTCATCACTTTTACCTTAGGGGTCCTTGTATGTGGGACAACTTTATACCACCCCAAAGGTAGCCAATATGATTACCTTTTTTCTTCGAGTCTATCGTTCAATTACACTAACCAAAATGTGGAACATAATCTCATCCTCTTTTAATGCATTTGTTTCTTTTTTTAGCACTGGGGATCTCAAAAAACTTGATGGTTTTACGACGTACCTTCCGCTGAGCTTGGTTATTGAATGCAGGGACTGGCAAATTCAGACATGTGATATTGGGACAGCTGGTGCCACTAACTAGATATAAATTTCCCGACCTACAAATCACTGAATTATTTTCGCAATAGATACAATATAAACATCTGGATTAAGACTAATGACAAAGGAACGAACTCCATGGCTGCAAGCATTGTGACGCAAATTCAATGCCATCTTAATGCTTTGTTCTGTCGAGCAACACTAGGGCATCTGAGAATACCTAAATGAAAAATCTAACGTTTCATCAAATTGGGCTGGAGAAGGCCAGATATTAAGTGTTGTCCGTGACGCAGATGGTAGTTTGAATTATGCTTTCCAGTGCAAGCCACGACAGATAAGAACCCGCAAATGTTTTTTTTTTTATTACTACTTTTCTTATGTGTTTCACAAGTATCTTCGAACTGATTCAATTACTATTCGAACGGATCGGTAATCTGCCCGAACGGGTTTCAAGTAAACGTAATTAAAAGGATACTTTATGTACATTATAATTAGGTTCAGGTTTTTCGGGGGTATATTTTTCATCAAATTAAAAAATGTTTTTCGGGTTTCATTTTTTTTTTCAGGAATCGGTGTTTTTTGTGTTTATTTTTAGTGCCGGGCAGGAAATTTGGGTTTATCGGAACTACAGGGTGAAACAAGGAGACGGCAGGCTCTTTAAATCGACCGGAAAATTCGGTTTCTTAACCTATCGCGCTACGACTTTGTGCAGCGTTGCCCACAGATGGTGCATTTTTTTTTGTGAAATTTGCAAAGAACGAACTTACCTGAGGAAAAAGTAAAGAAAGAAAAAGTCTTAGCTCCTATAGAAACGCAGCGACGCCACCGGTCTTCAAACAACACGGCGCCGTTTCGCACGGGAGTCAAGAGATGGCGCAAGCGGTCGCGACGCCAACTGCCGCTATAACGAACGAGCAGACGACGCCGAGAGCCGGCGTATTTAGCAGACAAGGAACTGCAGTTGCTTGTTGTTACCGCGCCTGTTTTTGTTTCTGCGACTGTCGCCGCCTGCGGAACGCGCGCCGCTTTTGAGTCGAAAAGATTGTCTGCTAAAGACGCTGGCTCTCGGCGCCGTATATGCTCGTTCGTTGGCGGCGTTCGTTGCGCCACCTCGTGTGTCCCGTGCGAAACGGCGCCGTGCTCTTTGAAGACCGGTGGCGTCGCTGCGTTTCCATAGGAGCTAAGCCTTTTTCTTTCTTTACTTTTTCCTCAGGTAAGTTCACTCTTTGCAAATTTTACAAAAAAAATGCACCATCAGTGGGCAACGCTGCACAAAGTCGTAGCGCGATAGGTTAAGAAACCGAATTTTCCGGTCGATTTAAAGAGCCTACTGTCTCCTTGTTTCACCCTGTAGTGTCATGAAACGACTGCATGTAGCATGTGTGCAAATATGCGACCAGGGTCATTGGTACGTCATCCTGGTTTCGAGAGCAGAAGGAGACGGGGAAACGTTCGTGCTTCTTAAAGAAAAAAGCAACATCGAGTACAGATTCTTAATCAGCCGGCAAGCAATATTGATCACTCTAGCAGCAAGGACTGTTAGCACGGGATGTGTTTAGGTTTACAAGATAAAAATGCTGCCGATAAAAACGTTTCTTTCAAAACCGGAATTTTCTATTCAGAGGGAGCTCCAATACGTTTTTTTATTCAGTTTCCCCTGATGGGGGTTTATCTGTATTTACCGAAAGCAGGGAAACCTAAATATGAAGTTGGCATTTACTACGTCTCATTTTAAATACACTTCACGAGTATTCGGCGCCAAGCAGGGTTGGGCAGAAATACTCAAAAATGTATTTGGAAATACAATACTGGGATACATTAAAATAGTAGCAAAAACACTGATACTAAAATATATCTGTAAAAATGTATCGTGATACGTATCGGAAATACATTTTAAATGGAGGCAAAAAGTCTTTGGAAATGCAGATACGGGAATACATTTTAGGAGGGCAGAAGTACAAATAAAGAAATACTGATACTGCAATACATTTTTCACATTTGTTTGAGACGCCAACTGGGATGAAGCTTGAAGTTTAAAGTGAAAGTTTTTGATCCCGAAATTACTTTCCCGTAGGCTTGGCACTTTGCCTTGAAGGTAGTGGTTTCGGACGTCGAGGAGTCTTCAATGGGCTCAAAAAAACGTTCCATCAAGGACTGACCGTGGACCCTTCCCTGACATCCTGTCTGACGAGGGATGCGAAAAGACTTCGACCTCTAAATAAATTCTTTGTCACCCTAAATCCCATCAAAACGTCACCACGCCCCTGTGCAATAAGGACGCCCCTGTCAACATTGATCACATGATGTCACAGTTGGATGAACTGGTATTCTTTATCTGTAGGTGTGGCCTTGAACATGAAACTTTACAACGCTGCAGTATGAAAGGACAATACATACTTTCGTTGTAGGTTACATCGTTGAAGATCGTGCAGGCAGTGTCATTTTGAATTTTTAAGAATGATGGACCAGTTGATGCATCCTGGAACACATCTCATCTGTTACGGTTGAAAAGACGATGCGGTGGCATCCCTGTTGTGAAGATCCTTCCTGCCGACCCTCTGTCACCGACGCATGGATAGCAGTCCTCAAGCTTCGCCTAGCATCATCCAAACAGACGCCTCGTGGATCGCGACCTGGTATTGCCGGCACAGGTTCGAGCTCTCCGAGAAATAGCGCGCTCGAGACGAGTGGAAGGTGTACGAACTTAGTCTGGGTCGGCACAGCGAGGAAACGTCTGGCTTCCTTCCTGGGTTTCGGTCCGATCACCAAAGCAGCGGGCCACGTTCACGTCGGCTGATGACGTACCGTTGTGCCGTGCAATATTACGAGCGCAGCCGCAGACGCATTCGAAGATGTGTTGAACTAGTATTTCAAAACAACCACCACCAGGCTCGTGCTGCAACGGACTGTGACTCAGCTTTGCCGGCTGGGTGTACTGTGCACGTTAGAGACGGTTAGCAGTGGGCATTGGATGCCAGCAAATAATCACTCAAGAAATCCCAACCTGAGGACCTGCGGCAGAAGATGCTCTGATTTCACTCCTGGCACGCCACCTGGTTCGAATCCCCGACTACGCAACACTTCTCAGAAGAGAGAAGCAGACGCATAGAAAAATAGTTTGAAGAATCGGAAGGAACCCTGGTTAGCATAGAAACAATGCCCCAGCACCTCCTTAACCCTGGAGCCCTCAGAAGTAAAAAAAAAAAAGAAGATGCGTGTGCATTTTTTTTTTTTTTTTTGGGGGGGGGGGGGAGGGGAGTTTTTCTCAAGAAATGTAACAAAATACATTTCATCCTGATTGTATCGCGATACCAAGAAACATTCCAAATGTATTGCGATGAGGAATACAGACACTGATGGAAAAATGTATCGCGATACAGAAATACAGATACAAAATGTATTTCTGAAATACTATAGCGATACATTTGTATCGCGATACTGCCCAACCCTGGCGCCTAGTACGACAATGTGGGGTCAAAACCAGATTGAAAAATCCCAAATCCAGTCCAGGTCTGAAACCGGGTGTGATCGAATGCCATGTCTTACCTTTCCCGAATATTTTCGTTCATTTTGTTTCGCTGACTGTGCTTTTTTTTTATCATGATTAATTTTGGATTAATTGGTGATTCGGGCATTTTCAGTAAGGCCTAATGTGTTTCCTGGGCATCTGATAGAATCCCGTCCTTCGACGCCAGCGGTGGGTTATAGTGGTAATCCATAGTGGCAGTGGAAACAGAATTGGATAAGGGAAACGCCGAGTACGCAATGTTAATGTATAGGGCGCGCTGACACAGTAAGCCGGATCTAATGACCAGAGGGCACTGCGCTGTAAGAATCAAACACAAGCCCGCATTTTATTGCCACAGACAACGGTATACACAATTCAAGTTTGCACGCAGTAGGTTAAGTTAAAGCCGCTGCAGTTACCATTTTGAGCTTAAAAAAGCAGGAAAAGCTGACGCCAACGAGCCCCAAGTTCTCTCGATCATTGTATGTGGGCTATGTGATCATAAATCACATAGCCCACATGTGAAAGTGAAAGTGCGTTTAGAATTCAAATCAAAGTAGAAAATAAAATCAAACTGTAATTGTGTGGAACGAATCCTAGGCCAAAAGAGCCTTGAAATGTTCGACGAATTGCGAATCTCATAAGGATTCGCCATTGGTGGTGGCTCCGACTGTTCTTAGGCGGAGCCACTTTTGCCTGCCTTGCCTGTTGTTGGCGTGCCCCACTCGAAGCACGCCGCGATGCACAGCAACGAAGTCGGGGCAGTCGCCAGTCGGAGCTCGCCAACAACAGGCAAGATTGGCAAAACTAGTGTGGTGGCTCCGCCTAGGAACAGCAAATAAAAGCGAAGCGAAACTCAGCGATCTTTGTTTACCTTTTCGGTGAAGATCCAACGATCAAGCATGGAGCAGGCTGCCATACACGCAGTCATTAGGATCCCATTAAAATAACCAGGAAGAAGACTCTGGAAATAATGAATAGTTCCTCTGCAGAGTTGTCTTGGGTGACTAAAATGTGTGACATTGTGTGACCCCCAAGCCGCCCGTGAAAAAGGCGTCAAACTTTCTAGCTTGTGCTGCGCTTTAAAGACAACGTTAACACCAAACTTTGACGCCACAGACCTGACATTGCGCGAGATGGCATGATAAAAGGGAACATACACCACAATTTTGAACACTGCTTTCTCTGGAGGGGCAAAAACAATTCTACCTAACACATTCGACACCACACTGGAGATATCCACCTGTGTGTAGTCCGCTTCCAAAAGGTGCTCCAACTCCAAAGCTAGTGCCCTCTCCATTCAATGAATACAATACTTTTTTCGTGCGTTTCCTATCACAGAAGCAATCACACCTCTCTTCACGGTTTTCGAATGGCAACTGTCGGCGGTCCAGTAACAACTTTGCCGCTTCTTTCTCGTATCTTCAGCAGAGACCCCTGCTGGTATATACAACTTTAAATCCCAATACTGAATTTCGCCATAGACAGGCTGCTCCTCCGTGAAAGCTAAGCGAGGGCATTTATCCAGCACACATTGCTTGATCGCCTGCACCAAAGTTCCCTCAAACACAGAAATCAAAATATCACCTACAAATCGCCGTTGTTTTTTGTTTTTTTTTTTTAATGTTCCTACGTCTTAGGGTTACTACTGACGTGTAAGATGCGTAGTGAACTTTCTGGAGCCCAGCTTGCGATACTTACGGGAACTCCGGTCTTTGTGAGGTTCAAAGGCTTCGAACTTCGCGAATTTAGGCTCTGAAATATATTTTTTTTTTTCGAATTTTTCAGACCCGAAGCTTAAACAATTCGAAATTATCGAACTATGCGAACCTGAATCATACAAACATTTAAACCGTAGACTTCTGCGAACCAAGGTTTTTAAAAGAAAAATCGAAACCGTCGAATTCGAAATTTAAAACCTTTGATGACTTCGAATTTTACGAATTTGAATCCGTAAGGTTTCGAAAGTTCCGAACTCTGAAATATTGAACGCCTGGGAGATTCAAAAAGCTCGAAAACTCTCGAATTCGAACTTCGTTAGGTTCGCGACATCCATAGTAGTAAGCTGTGGACATCACACGTTTAGTTTCGGTTTCGCCTCAGGCGTGTGGCAGCTAGAGCCTGCGGCGGTATCCCGCCGGAGGGCGCAGGCGTCCTGCGTAAACGGTTTCGGGTTTCACTTTCGGAACCGGAAGGACGCGCCCGCACCGGGGCCAACATGCTCATGTATTGCTTTACCTTGTGTAGTCACGTACAATAAATTGTTTTATGCACCAGACATCTCCACTACAAAGCCAGCGCAAGTGTGTGCACGGGCCTATAGTCTTCTGCCGAGGCGCACGTCGCACTGACGTCTGTGGGGATCGGTGCATTTCGGATTACCCGAAAGAAAAACAAAACCAACTAGACGCGGAAAAAAAAAAAACTTTATCCGAACAAGCCGAGCAATCACGTCATCCCCCTCGCGCACGCGGCAATCAAATGATTACATAATTACACTAAAAAGCAATCGATTACAAGTAATTTTATTACCTGTAATGAGTCCCATACAAGTCTGCTTAGAAGTGAGTCCACAAACAGTGGCGTTGCCCAACAAGAGCCTTATCCGTGCCAGTACCTAAAATGGTGTCTTGTATCCCTGAATTTCTTACTTTTTTTTTTCCAGAAGTTGATGCAGTTGATTTTTTGATAGGCTCGATGCCTTCACAGAAAATGTTTTACACCCATAAAGGTGTAATTGTACTAGCACCACCAGGCACGTAGCGAGGGGGGGGCCATGGAACCCAGCCCCCCCCCCCCCCCCGAAATCTTCCATTTTTCTGGGGCCTCTTCTCCCCCTCCCCCTCAACCAGCATTTTGTCATGGGCGGGCACCCCTCCCCCCCCCCCCCCCCCCGAAAAAAAAAGTCCTGGCTAGGTGCCTGAGCACCACCCTTCTAACACCCTCATTTTCAATAAAATGGGTGTTATTAAGGGCTGTCCGATACGACTAAAACAGCCTCTTTCCACCTTTAAAGCACGAAAGGGTGTAAGAAGGGTGTTAAAGGGTGCAAGAAACACCCTTACACCCTAAGCCTGCAGCTGAAGATGTAAGGGTGTTTGGAGTATGGTTCTTGAAAACAATGGAGAGCAGTTTCACATTCATGCCAACTGGGGCCAAACCTGCGTCGCGATGAAGCACATAGAAAAACCTGCATCATCATGGCGCTCGCCTTCGTCGTCTTTGTGTATTGGCTAACAACGGCTAGACCAATTAGGCACAGTGATCAACGCGTCGTTATCCTGCGCTTCTTTTTGTGCTTGATTGGTCCAGCTGTCAAGAGCAAACGCACGAAGACGATATGACGATGCACGATGAAAAAAAATCATGCAGGATGATTTTTGTTCTGCGTGATTAGTGTCATCGGGTCGCGGCTTTGGCCGTGGTAGGACTTAATAAGTAAACCCAGTATAGACCTTTCCATCGCTTATCACCCGGGCGAAAAAATGCCGAGTCACTGCGCTGTGGGCGCATGCGCAGCGCCTGATATATACCGCACAGTAGAGCAACGGCGCATGCTTACAAGGTGTTCCACAACCCAGCAGACCAAGATGGCAACGTGCAGAAGGCGATCTTTGCAAAAGTATAGACGGACCGAAGCCCGAAATGCCAACGTTGCGTTACCTGCCGCGTTTCACGGGCATAGGAGCTTGCAATGATGACATATAGACCATTGCAAAAATCGCCTTCTGCGCGCTGCCATCTTTGTCTGCTCGGCTGTGGAACGTCTTCTAAGCACACGCTGTTGCTCTGCTGTGCGGTATTTCAGACGCTGCGCGTACCTCCACAGCTCAGTGACTCAGCATATTTCGGCCGGGTGATAAGCGATGAAGAGGTCTATGGGCCAACCTGCATTTTTACAAACCAGCCCGCGTTTCCCCCATACTGGTTGTGGGCACTACGCATGCGCAAAAGTCAGATTCGCTCGAGGTAAATAGTCTGCGTATGCGCTATGCTGACAGCAGCGCCACCGCAGCAAAACGACGGATGCCAGCTAACTTTGTCGTATTGTATAGGATTGGGTACAGTCTGTCTATGCTGGAAAAAGCGATGGAGAAACTTCATCGTGACGTCGCCAGTGGGAGGAGCCTAATCTCAATCGGCGGCGAACTCAACTGGCAGGGAACTTCATCGCGGCGCGTTGATGACGTCGACGAAGAGTGGTGATTGAGTTGAAACTTCATCGGGATTTGTACCGAAAAAATGTCCCTAGAGGGAAATGCGCAACGCCGCATCGGAGGGTCTTGTAAAAGCAACATCTTTAGCTTCTGAATGTGTAGAATTCGGTACAATTTAAATACAATTACCGGTGTCAAGGTTAGGTCGCATCAATCATGTCCTTTTACATAAGTGAAACAATTTAGATGATCGCAATGCATGAGCTGCATCGCGATCATGATGAATCGTCATGGCCGACGGTGGATGTCGCACGTAAAGTGCTCGTGTGTCTGTACGGAGATTTGCCTCACTTTTTGAATTTTTGCTGTCGAGTCGGGCTTTTTCAAAGGTTGTCACGTCGCGATTGCCCCATCGGCAGTCTGGTGGGGGACGTAAACCAAGTGTCGTCGCTGAACTCGAGGAGTAAGACAGAATCCTGGCCCGCAAAGAAACGGAAGAATGTACATTATTTCGAGAGGGGATGCGCCTCGTCCTTCGCCACACGGCATCTCGGCTGCAGTGTTGGTAACGTGCTGGGAATCGCCATGGGCGGGTTTAGCGTAGCGTTGCCGTGCGCAGCGAAATTGCCACTGGGAGCTCGCGCTGTAACTTTGAAGCATGCTTTTCAGCGCGCTTAAAGCCTTACCAGCCGTGCCGTGGCACCGCAGAACACGGTAACGGTCTGCTAAAACTTGCTACTGGTAGTAAACAGACACCGTGTTGCTTTTGGCCTTACTGACTTTGCACGAGTGTGCTGCCTCGTAATGTTTCTTCGAGAGCTAGGATCGTAGCGCTCAAGCTCACGAGTTAATTATCTCTAGACCTGTGCATGAGGCACTCCGATACTTGAATTCTAAGGTGTAGGCAATGGGCATTACATCAACGCGCAATGAGAAAGGCTGTCAATTTGCTGTGCGTCAACATGTGTTTAACTGGATTTTGCAGGACTCATCTGCTGTGGCCAAAGGTACCAGTGAGGACCCAGCATAGGTGGCAGCTCCACCACCACCACCACCAAATGGTAGGTATAAAAAAGTCTGGACACAACTCCATGATACGCTGTTCGCACCTATGTCCCGTTATTAACATACATTATGCACGAGTGCCGTCGGTAGCCTCATGCTGATGACCACTGATGGTCCGTGGTTGCAGCTTTGCTACACTGTGATTATGGTGAACTGTGCTGGCTCCAGTGGCCCAAAGTGACAGTTTTTGTGCCCAGCTCAACAATTGCATAAAACGGTGAGCACTATCTGCACTGTGCATAACTACAAGGAAGGTCTGTCATAAATATTATTGTGCCTGGTCGTTAGCTCCCAAGGTTTGCTTTAGGTCCAACTGTGTTTCTAGCAAGGTGACACCTCAGCAAGACTCACAAAAACTTAGGTGTACACATGGCTCAGAGGCAATCCACACATGGTTACTCGAGTTTTGTGTCGAACAAGACAGTCAGTAGAATGGATGAGACTAAGTGTCAGTTTGAAAGAAGACTGTGTCTCCGGTCCTGTTTCCTAACAGCGACCTGCTTCA
>JABSTQ010006153.1:0-61464 GCA_013358835.2 Ixodes persulcatus
AGGCACTAGACCGTGGTTAGTGAGCAGGGAATGGTAATTGTAGAAACTGCGGCGGCCAATATATCGGTCGTATACAATTCTTATAAACTTACGCTGCACGTCTTCAATAAGATTACTATGTAACATCGTTACAGAGTTGTTAACATTAAAACACTAGAAATGTTCTGGCACTGCGTGGCATAAAAAAACTGGAATTTTGTACTACAGGTCTTACTTGAGCCAGTTGGTACATACTTGAATAGGGTCAGCTGAACAATTACAAATTAGAAAAACCGTGAGAGGGAAAGACATACACACCGCTGACTAACAACTTCTTCCTTTAATACTTCGTCTTCTTTTTTCACTAGAGCTAGTGGTAAAAGCTATCCCCCATGTCCGCGCGCTGCACCCATTAGGGTGTTATGCGGCTCGTGCCGCGTCCCAAGTATCGCCTTTCCTTCGCGTGAATTGTGATAGACGGGGTGCTCACGCACATTTGCCCACTGTCTTCGATGGCCAGGGCTTCGATTACTTCCCGTGCATATGCGTTGCGATGCCGCCCCATAATGGTGATATTGTTAAATTAGGAATGCACTTGCAGGACCTGCAATGTGCAGAAAGATGTCCCGCCGATGTTCCCTTAGCAGAAGCCGCGTGCTCCCTAGCTCGGTCGTTCACACACCGCCCCGTTTGTCCTATGTAGCACCTGCCACAGGAAAGTGGTATGTTGTACACAACGCCACTTTGGCACGGAGTGTACTGCGTCCTGTGAGCAGTTGTGCATTGCTTCCTTTCGTCATTTGTTTTTAGATTAGTTGTACGGCACATGGAGTAGGCCTTGTTCGGTGCCGAGCACACAACCCTAATATCATGCCTCCCAGCAATCTTTTTTAGGTTGTGTGTGAGTCCATGTATGTAGGGTACGACCGCAACTTTTCTTCGATTTGTAGCTTGCGATGAAGCCTCATTCCCTGCATGTTGGCGTTTCAACTTCTGGCAAATGGTTTCAGAGACGGCCACCAGGACAAGCTCTGGATAGCCAGACTCACGTAGACGCTTAATCTGGTTTTCAAAACTTGGTTCAAGTTGATGGTGACATGATTTCGTTAATCTAAAAGCAAATGACGAAAGGAAGCAATGCACAACTGCTCACAGGACGCAGTACACTCCGTGCCAAAGTGGCGTTGTGTACAACATACCACTTTCCTGTGGCAGGTGCTACATAGGACAAACGGGGCGGTGTGTGAACGACCGAGCTAGGGAGCACGCGGCTTCTGCTAAGGGAACATCGGCGGGACATCTTTCTGCACATTGCAGGTCCTGCAAGTGCATTCCTAATTTTAACAATATCACCATTATGGGGCGGCATCGCAACGCATATGCACGGGAAGTAATCGAAGCCCTGGCCATCGAAGACAGTGGGCAAATGTGCGTGAGCACCCCGTCTATCACAATTCACGCGAAGGAAAGGCGATACTTGGGACGCGGCACGAGCCGCATAACACCCTAATGGGTGCAGCGCGCGGACATGGGGGATAGCTTTTACCACTAGCTCTAGTGAAAAAAGAAGACGAAGTATTAAAGGAAGAAGTTGTTAGTCAGCGGTGTGTATGTCTTTCCCTCTCACGGTTTTTCTAATTTGTAATTGTTCAGCTGACCCTATTCAAATGGAATTTTGTGCTCTCAAGGAACTGGGCTGATGAAGTGTACGATTACTTTATCAATCCATTTGTTGCGTTATATAAAGAATGTTTTAAGCCTAGATAAAGATCCGAGTAATACAGAACACAAACCCACAGTCATGATCTCGGTAATATTGCTCATTGGCTGATCAATCCTTCGCGTTCTGCGCTCAATAATAGCAATCATGTGCTTTGTGAACAGCCCAGGCAGGACACAGTATTGGGCTAACTTTGGATTTGATGAGGCAAAGAATGGTCCAACAATGGCCCAACTGAGCCCTATGTTTCGCAATAATGGAATCACATTGGACAATAATGGACTATCAAAGCCAATGTTTTTCCAATATTGGTGATACGTTGGCATAGGCTGGTCAACATTGGACTGTCAAAGCTAACAACTTTCCAATACTTATTGAAAGTATATATACGCCGGCATACGTTGTCCAATATTGGACAGTCGGAGCCACTGACTTTCTGATATTGGCTATACGCCGGCATAAGGTGTCCAATATTGGACTGTCAAAGCCAACAACTTTCCAATAGTGTATATACGCCGGCATAACCTGTACAATATTGGACTGTCAGAGCCAATGGCTTTCCGATATTGAATATACGCTGGCTTAAGCTGGTTAATAATAAACTGTCAAAGCCAAGAGTTTTCTAATATTGGTGACGTCTTGGTATAGGCTGCTCAATATTGTACTGCCATAGCCAATCACTTATCGATATTTGTGTCGCCTAGGCTATAGACCCGCGACCCTCTTTTTTGCATTGCAGGGGTAGGAAAGTGGAAAAGAGTCATTCATGCGCTCGCTCGGGCGATAAATTTATTTCGCCAACTTCATGGGGCATACGTCGCCGGTGCTTTATAACCGCGTTCACGAATACATCCTTAGCTGCCTATAGGACTATTGCAGTTTTTTTGCCGGGTGCTCTCCCTTCGCATTGCCTTACCTCGGCGTTGACAACTTAATTCTGTTTCTTAGATTTAATTATTTTTGTCTTTTCCAGTGTATTTTGTATGTATATGCATTATGTAGCGTTGATGTCTTCTACTTTGTCCGTGCCACTGCCATGTTTGTACTTATTTCTGCGTGCTCTATTTTTTATATTTAATGTTTCTGTGCATATTTCATCATTGTCGACGCAGGTCTCAACAAACATAAAGCCGTCGCTTACGCCGCAACCGAAGTGATTTCTACTTTCAGTTTTACTAGAGTCTATCGCGCTATAAAGTCGTCTATTGGCCTGGAATAAAGTCTCGAGAGGGCTGCTTCGACTGCCAGTGCGCATGCCATCAGTGTAGGCGGAGCAACGACGTAGCAATCGCGACGCGAGAGCACACTGCGCCTCGATCTGGCCGGTCGCACTCGCTCTGCGGAAATGTAAGCGTGGGACTCTCTAGCCCCGTTAGCTTACTGAAGTTGCAAGACGCTACTTTGTCGTCGCGAACCCTTTGCCCTTCAAACGGTCGCGAAGCCGTTGCGCCCGGCGTAAACTACGCAGCATCTTTCAGAAACCGTTCGAGCAGCATCACAACCTTCTGTCTGCGAGCGTCGGCCTTTTCATCGTGTGTTGAAAGTCGGACGATGTGCTGTCCGTGTTATCTTTTATGTGTAGCTCTTTCGTAAACATATTTGAAGTTTAAAAACGCGAACCTAACAGTGTACAGATAATTTTAAATTTATTGATAAAAAAGATATATGTTTCTATATTAATTTTTGAACCTCCTGCTCAAAAAATAGTCGCGCTTAGTTCTTCATTCTAAATAATAATGTGAGTTGTACGACGTAAAACATAGTGTCTTAAAACTTGCCCCGTTTAGAATCACTTTTGGGCTGGACAGCATTTTTAGAAGTTCGAAGGCTGGCCTTCAAAGAGCCATCCTGTTCGATCTGTATTCACAGCAGGGTAGACGCTATGCGTGTTTTAGGCCAATCGTGTCTCCGGTTAGGGTTACGTGACTACAGTCTCGAAGCTAGTGATAAGGCAGAGCACGGAACCTGCCAGCCCAAGGCCACGCATAACATCGACTGCACTATCAACCTTGGGTACAAGTGACAAAGCCTCTCGTTGTGTTCATTTTGGACATGCCCCTGAAGATGATTAGCCTTTGTAAGCGCACCCCCGATCTGACCTGCTTCCTTTCTACTCCTTCTCTCTTTTTCTCTCTCTCCCTAAGCTGAAGGCGTGGTAAACGGTGCGTACTTGCGGGACCAATGAGCCGTATTCTTTTTATCGCTTGACTCGGCTCTTTGTGCGCAAGTAACGGCAGAAGCGTGATCACGTAGTTTGACTGATGACGCATTAGCCGTTGACAATCCCGGAATGCCTGTGAAGACCGGACCTAGTTTCGCGTGTGATACGACCTGCGGGCCTGCTGTGGAGTTCGCTTCTGTGGTAAATGGTATCTCGTAGGAAAAGTCCTACCCGTATCGATTTCTTCAAAGAAGCCGAAGACATTCTTGTGAATCATTTGGTGTTCGGTTCGGCTAATTGCAGGGTGTGCTACATTGTGTTGAATTTTCACGTATAACTTCCTTCTAGTGCTTGTGTCTTAGTGGTTGTTCTTCAGTTCCCGTGTCGACATATACCTCGGATTACATCCTTCAAGTCCGGCGTATTCAACATAAGTGCGCTGCAACCTGCTGGGTGATCATTGTCCGTTCTTCTACGGGTACTCTTCTGTATAATTTCTAGAATTACGCAGTGCCTATCTCCTGGCAGCCGGGAGAATAATTTACCCGCAATCTTACCGACTGTCGCCTGTCTAATCAGTCTAAAATAATGTCACAACTGCACGTAGAATACTGACTTTTTATTCTTCCTGCGTTTCCCAAAAACACGTTTTGTGGCCACCTCTTCGTGGATAACGTTTCGTTGACATTGGTTACGCGAATCGCACGCTGTAGGTGCATTTCGTTGCGCGTATATTCCTGAGGCGCGTGCTCACCGACCCAGCCCACACATTCACGCCACTTCTTTGTATTACTGCAGCGGCTGGTTTCAAAAGAAAATAAAAAAGATATTTTGAGTTTTTTATGAAACATCGCGTGTTGATAAAACGATCTGTCGATGAAACGTCGTTCGATGAACTGATTTCAACGTCAATGAGGAGCGACTGCCTGTATAATTTCGAGGAAAAAATTCTGCCGGCTACTGGGAGATTGGACACAATCCAAGAATTACCCCAATTTTTGTTTGATTTGCAATCTTCTCAGTTGTATAACCGCTGAGTAGTAGCGCTTCACATATTACAAATTGCTTAGTTTGTACTTTTCTACATAATAGGCTGTGTGTGATAATCTTATAGATTTTAAAACAATCCCTTGTGTCTGTTTACCTTCCTTTTTGCAAACAGCTTGGCGAGTGCATTTGCAAACAACTGGGAGAGTGAAGGGATGGCGCAACATCACCACCAATGACGGCCAACATTGGATCGGGTAGCGCTCTCTTTATTGTTCAAGATTAGGCCGGTCTTTGCCAATGTGGGACCACCATTGGCTGGAACGGTGGCTGAACAATAAGCACAACATTGGCACCAATGACTGGGCCGACGTTGGATCGGGTAGCGCTTTCAATATTGTCCAATATTGAGACTGGTATTCGCCAATGTGAGACCAATGTCGGACCAACATTGGTGTGCTGCCTCGGTGAGCTAGTTCGATTTGCACAACCGGAAACTTTAGGCTGGTTTCGCGAGCACCCCAAGACACATAGAGTGGTTAATGAGCACACCAATACAGACTAGGCTGTTCTGGTGTGCCCACAAGGAAACACTAGGCTGGTCTGGTGTACCCCAAGAAACACAAGGCTTGTCCGGTTTACATATTAGAAAACAATTCAACACAACGAACCGACCAGGTGGATTTTTGGACCTGGTAGGTACAGCCTGGGAGCAAAATAACCTATAAGCACGAAGGCGTTTCACGGTCATATTGTATGTGAGGCGGTATGTGTTCTATGCTGGTCAATCAATCTTCCAGCTAAGTGACTGTTCAAGAAAATCAGGTCCTTTTTTTAAATTCATAATCTCTTCGCCAAGTGCAACACCCTATCATAACTCGTAGCAGGTGGTGCTCGTGAAAACTTCAACACAAGCTGACGAACCTTACTTGCATTCACGGAATATGTCAATAAGGCTATTTTATTGAACAGTCAATCAAACGCTAAGTTTACAACATTACTTTTTTCTAAGACCCTTTCAACAGTAAAGTTTTACCTGGTCCATAAATTTTGTAGCATAAAAAAGGAGTGGGTAACCGTTTGCTAGTTCTTGTCATTACACCTACGTTGCGTGTCGAATTGGTACAATTTTACTATTCAATGTTTTTAGTTTAGTGTGGTCTGAACCTTTTGTTGATTCTTCGCGTCGTGGATATATTCATTATAATAAAATAATCTACATCACAATTTTTTTCTCAAATGTTATACATAATCTTTACAGTATACAAGTATTCTTCATTCTAAGAACGCATGGCGTGTTATATTTTATGAAACAGAAGTGTACAGCGATTGTTTATAAAACAATGCGAGGGACTTCTGTCTCTTAAGTCGTATGAGGCCTGGAATGCAGAAATTAGCGAGCGGCTGTTTCAGTAAGTTTAGATTAAATATTGTTTTTTGGGGCATCGTTGAGGAAAACATTATGTGTATTTCTTGACGTCACTTGAACTAACTTCTTTTGAACCGCGATCTCGCGACTCGATAACGTGGCATGGCGTTAAGGTGTCGAGCCTTAATGTTGTGTTAAGTGCAACTTTGAACGGTGCAAAATTATACTTGAATTTAATTCGCCTGCTAAAGATATCGAGAAAAAACGCTTATTGTGACGCCTGCACGGACGAACAGAGGTATTTTAGTGTGCGGTGTCCTGTCAAAATTAACACATGCTTTGAAATATAGAGATATTGAGGACTTGAACACGTTAATTACTTAATCGTAACTCTTATATTAGTGTATGTTTACTTCATTTAGCTGTTTTGAACTTTTAAAACTTAGTCAATTTTTTTCTTTTTTTTTTCAGATATGCGCCCTGGGGCGTTGGCTATTTCTTATATTAAGGAAATACTACTCAGAACTTTCGTCACGCTACTTCTTGTACCAACAGATCGCTACGGTAAGGTAAATCAAAAAGAAGCGCATATACTGTTGCCTTCTAAATTTTTAAGGAAGCTGAATCCTTGGTAAAGGGAGCACTAAGCTATTTAAACCCTTAAAGGTGTAACAATGATGTGCCAGAAACTTACAACCATATCTACACGCTTTTAACGCATTTTATTAATTATAAAAATAGTTTTAATAATGAAGTCACATTTTGATGAGATTGCAATATTCATTTGAGAGTAAAAAAAGTGTAGACAAAAATTAAAGACGTTTACAAATCTCTATATTGCGAAATTAGAGCGCATGTCCTTAGGAGCAGGAGGCGATGGGTACGGATGGGATGTATACACCTCCTCCTTACCGTACCCTCTCCTCCTCCTCCTACATCCTTTTCTCTCCCCTCCTCCCCCAATTACGTTTCCCCGCTAAATTTAGAGGTGAAAATGACGTCATATGACTTGGTGTCAGATCACCTTTGAACAAATTCAGTTTCTGAACTAGATTTAGCGGGAAAGTGGTCGACACGTGACATCCATTTTCCAGCTAAATCTAACCAAAAATTTGGATTTGTCCACTAAATCGAGGGGAGAAATTGAATTTTCCCGGTAAATTTCGCGTGGAATTGAATTGGCGTTGAGGTCACGTGTCGTAAATTTTCCCGCTAAATTTAGCGCCGTTGCGCCGAAGCCGAAACCAAAGCGGACGCCAACGACGCAGCTGCGAAACACGGAAACAGGCACCTAAAGGGCTGTTTATACTCTTAAGGTACGTTTATACTCCAACGTAACGTCGACGGGCGCGGCGTAGCGCAGCACCCACATCTACTGATTGGTCGCAGATATCGAGTTCCTGGTTGCCGGCTGTTACGATGGGACTTCGTTGTCTTCATTTAGCAATTGCCAAGACGCGCGGCCTCAGCTCGGGCCACGCCCCACGCACTGTTCCTGGTTGAGCGAGCGACATGTTCGCAGGGCTCGTAGCTCACCGTCAATCTCTTGCAGTCTTCTCTTGTAAATAATATGTAAATAGACCATCACTTAACACTGGCGACGAGGATAAACCTGAATGGTTCAGCGAAGATGGCACAAGGTCGAATTCCGGACTACACTCCTGGTACGAGTTGGACGTCCTGGAAGGAACGGCTCGAATTCTATTTCGAGGCCAACGACGTCACAGACCCGTCAAAGAAGCGAGCGCTACTCTTCAGCCTATGTGGGGAGGAAACCTACGGCAAGGTTCGGGATTTACTTCACCCACAAGTGCCATCAGGGGTCTCCTACGACGACGTTATGCAACGTCTATCACGCCATTTCGAGTCTGGTCCATCGGAACTACTCGGGAGATGGCGATTTCACAAGCGTGATCAGGAGTCTCACGAAACCATTCCCGAATACGTCGATGCTCTGCGAGCTCTTGCAAAAGATTGCAACTTCGGCACAACAACGGTCACGACCGTGGCACCTGCCACGACAGCCGCACAAGCGCCGAGCGGCTCCAATACCCAACAATCGGCAAGTGGCGCCGGGAGCACCATGCAGCAAGCGTCGGTGGAACAGTTAGTAACATCTACAGTTCTTCAACTGGAAGTTATGCTACGCGACCGCTTCATATGTGGCCTTCGAGACGTTCACCTCCAGCAGCGATTACTCTCTGAAAGAGCCATTACTTTCCAGAAAGCGTTTGATTTGGCTAAGGCAATGGAATCAACGACAACCCATCAGTCAAAAATGAGGAACGATGTCGACAAGATCCATCAAAACTGCTCCAAACAACGCGACTCTGGATCAACGGCAAAGCCAAAAAACCGGGTCCAAAATCGCTGCTACAGGTGTAACACCGATAATCATCGACCGGAGGACTGTCGCTATCGCAAGAGCACCTGCAATTACTGCAAAAAGATTGGTCATCTTGAGAAGGCTTGCATCTCAAAGAAGAGACGAGGAGAAAGCAAGAAGACTCATCAAGTGAGTGAGTCAAGTGCTGACCATGATGCAGAACTCTATACCCTCTACAAAACGTACGAGGAATCACCAAGCCGACCCCATTTTCAGATTACCCTCACCATCGACGGTAAAACCTTGCAAATGGAAGTCGACTCGGGAGCTGCAATCACGCTCATCAGTGAAGTAACCTTTCGCAGACTATGGTCTAAGGGAACAGCGAAACTGCAGTCTGAAGAAAAGCAACTGTACACCTGGTCAGGGCAAAGGCTGCCAGTTCTCGGAAAAATTCAGGTAAACGTCCTGAAACCAACCACCGCAAGAACGCAACCAGTCCAACTCACTCTGCGTGTCGTCAAAGGACAAGGAGCAAGTCTCCTCGGCAGGGACTGGTTTGCGCCGTTGGACATTTCCCTTTCTGGAGTGAACGCCGTGACCTCCACCTCACTGCAGAACGTCTTGGACAGATACCAAGATGTTTTCACCGAACTGCAGAACGGTCACAAAGGGTCACCCATATCTATTCCAATGCAGCCGGACGCACCACCCAAGTTCCTGAAGTGCCGTCCAGTTCCATTCGCTATCCGGGATTCTGTGCTGAAGGAGCTGGATCGCTTGGAAGAACAAGGAATAATAGAGCCTGTACTATCTTCTCAGTGGGCAACTCCAGTAGTGGTAGTGAGGAAGAAGGATGGATCGCTAAGACTTTGCGGTGATTATCGCAGCACAGTCAACGCATCTGTCAAGCCTGGGACCTACCCACTGCCGACTGTACCAGAGCTCCTTACCACAATCAGTGGAGGAAAGCACTTTTCAAAGATTGACCTGGCGCAAGCCTTCCAGCAGCTGCGACTCGATGAAGCTACGTCTGAGGTATTGTGCGTCAATATGATCAAGGGACTGTACCGCGTCAAGCGTTTACCCTTCGGCGTATCTGTAGCCCCGGCTATCTTTCAAAAATTTATGGACGTATGCCTTGCTGGGCTACCGGGCGTCGCTACATACCTTGACGACATCCTCATCACTGGCTCCACGAAGGACCAGCACGTAGAGCGACTCGAAGAAGTTCTACGACGTTTGAGCCAAGCAGACCTCAAGGTCAAAAAAGAAAAGTGCCATTTCGATATGTCGGAGGTTGAATTCCTCGGATACCGAGTGGATGCTGCAGGTATCCGGCCGACACAAGAAAAAGTAAAGGCTATTGTAGAAGCACCAGAGCCAAAAGACAAGGCGGAACTACAATCATTTCTTGGAATGATTGCCTTCTACAACCGGTTCCTCAAACATCAAGCAACTGTGGCCGAAAGCTTGCATCGTTTGCTCGACAAAAATGTGACATGGAAATGGGAGCCCCGACAGAAGGAGGACTACCAAGCGCTGAAGGACTTGCTCTCATCAGCAGAGCTCCTCGCATACTACAATCCGGACAAGCCGCTCTTCTTGTCATGCGATGCCTCTCCCTACGGTGTAGGAGCCGTACTTGCCCAGCTAGACAACCAAGGCCGCGAATTTCCATTGCTTACGGGTCTAGAACGCTAGGAAAGAGTGAAAGGAACTATGCCCAGCTTGACAAAGAAGGGTTGGCTATAGTGTTCGGTGTTAAACACTTTCATCAGTATATTGCTGGAAGGTCCGTCACAATATACACTGACCACAAGCCCCTTCTAGGCATTCTCAACTCAGACAGGCAGATGCCACTGGTACTGTCCCCGAGAATGCTACGCTGGTGCCTGCATCTACAAAACTACGACTATAACCTGGTTTACCGACCCGGTGCACTCCATCAAAATGCGGATGCCCTGAGCCGTCTTCCACTGCCCAGAAACGTGGACGAACCACACGGTCCAGCAGACATCCTCATGATTGAGGCGCTCGAGACACCATCCCTCTCAGCAAAGGACATAGCCCGTCTTACGGCAAAGGACCCCCTCCTGGCTAAGGTCTACCAAGCCGTCCAGTCCGGAGCCTCCAAATGCTTGACCGGAAAACAATTCGCAAGATATATGAGTCAATTCAACGAGCTATCGACCCACAAGGGATGCGTCTTATGGGGATCACGTGTGGTTATTCCGAAGGAGGCACAGCCAGCAGCCATGAAACTCCTGCACGCAAACCATCCAGGGGTAACAGCCATGAAACGCTGTGCACGAAGTCATCTTTGGTGGCCTGACCTCGACAAAGAAATCGACAGGTGCGTCCAACTCTGCTCAAAGTGTCAGCAACAAGTACGCGCTCCTGTTGCAGCACCAAGTCCAACTTGGGAACGCCCTCAGGAGCCATGGAGTCTACTTCACATGGACTTCGCCGGTCCTTTTGAAGGAAAAATGCTTCTGATAGTTGTTGACGCATATTCCAAATGGTTGGAAGTCCACATCTGCTCGTCAGCAACTGCTGCCACCGTCATTGACGCCCTCCGATCCATGTTTGCCACATTCGGCATCCCGAAAGTCGTCTGCAGCGACAATAGCACGCCATTTTTAGCCAAGGACACCAATCAATTCCTGCAAGCCAATAACATCCGGCACATCACAAGCGCCCCCTATCACCCGGCCACCAACGGCCAAGCTGAACGCATGGTTCGGGAAACAAAGGAGTCGCTCCGCAAACTTTCAGAAGGAAGTCTGAACTGCCGATTGGCACGGTTCTTGTTTAAGCACCATACAACAGTAAGCTCAACAACTGGGAAAACACCAGCAGAGTTGATGTTCGGACGACAACTACTTTGCCCATTGGACAATATTCATCCGCGGGGTAAGGAAGGTGAAGAAGGCTTCAAAGACGCTAAGTTTAGCAATTCACAAGCCGTCTTTATTAAGGGATTTGCGGGACAACCCAAATGGATAGAAGCTAAGGTGCTCCGCCAGGTTGGTTCCCGATCATTTGAGGTAACGACTTCAGATGGAAGAATACAACGAAGACACATCGACGACATGCGAAGTCGGTTAACCCAACATTCGGAACCAGGCAGTTCAACATCGTCTCGAATTTCAAGTTATCCAGCTTTCGACTCGGATCCTGATGAACAAAAAGATGTATGTGCCTCGGGCCAGGCATCTTTAGAGACAGAATCCTCAACGGCAAACACCTCTGGTGCGTTTTCACTTCCAGAGCCTACACCGATGATCAGGGGACAGGGCTCTGCCATGCCAACTACTGAACAGACATCAGAAAGTTCTCCTGAACCATCCTCCTCGTCTGTTCCGGTTCCTCTACCCAGAACATGCCCCAAGCGCGTTACAAACAAACCAGTGCGTTTTCGAGAAACTGATTAGTTTTATCGAGAAGGGGGAAGTGTTACGATGGGACTTCGTTGTCTTCATTTAGCAATTGCCAAGACGCGCGGCCTCAGCTCGGGCCACGACCCACGCACTGTTCCTGGTTGAGCGAGCGACATGTTCGCAGGGCTCGTAGCTCACCGTCAATCTCTTGCAGTCTTCTCTTGTAAATATTATGTAAATAGACCATCACTTAACACCGGCCAATGAAAGGCGCGCGTTCTGCGCTACGCTGCGTTCACTGCGCTCAACGTCGGAGTATAAACAGCCCTTTACTCTCCACGAACGCAACGCTGGCCTGCGCAGGCCGACGTTCATCGGCCTCTACGCCGCGCCGAGAAGCGCCCGAACGATCGTGTTTACCATCCAAGCGTAGACCAACGCGGTCCAGAGCGCCCCGCCCAACTACCACCCTTTGCGCATGCGCGTCTACCTGGCAACCCTATTGTCTCTACGGGTTATCTATGGGCGGTAGCATGCGCCACCTAGCCTAGATTCAATTGGTCGGTGTGGTTTATCCCCCCGTTGTCATGTCACGCTTCAAAACAACTATTCGGGATAGCGGTTGGCAGTTCAAAAACAAGCAAATGATGGCGACAGCGAGTGCAAACAAGCATTTAGGTTCTCCTAAATGCCACACAAATGTCAACAAAAAATAAAATAAAATTGCCTAAAATCACGTCAGTCAAACGTAGCTCTTTCTGATAGATAGCCGGCGTGTTATCATCATAGTAGACTTTCACGCTGACTTAAGAAACGAACATCGAGGAGAGCCGACGATGCCTAAATTACGCAATGTAAGCGTTCGACATAGAAACGCACTTCACGAAGCCTATACAAACAATACAGGATTCAGTCCAATTGTCATTGCCTACCGCTTCTATCGTTTACAAGCTGAGACCGTTTACAAGTTGAAACAGCACAGTTGAATGTTTCTGGCAGGCTTAATATTTCAGGGGTTTCAATATGTCCGCCGTTCCCGTACATTCGACGACGCTTTATTGATCGGAAACGACTGCCGGTGAATGAAACTAGCACGTGATTATATATAGCACACACATTAGGTCATCTTCAATTCTAATTAACCCTACCATTGGCTGGTCATCGAGCTTCCCGCTTTTGCCGGCACCCCAACACCACGGCCCACCACCACCGGCTCCTCAGGTTGATAGGCCTATCGGGAATCGTGAGTTGCGCATCCTCGGAGCAGTCCACGTCCACGCACACACTCTCCAAGTCAAGCGCACGAACATAAAATATGAACACCATCACGGGAACATGACAACGGCACACGACACACGGCAAGATCGACAGGTTCAGATCCCGGAAATTAGCATCTCGCACACTCCGTCTGCCCCCGACGACCCCAACGCCCCAACAACCGAATTCCCGAATGAGACACTTGCACGAGGGCTTCTGGAATAGCCTCCGTCGGCGCCGTCGTCGTCCAACGTTGAACGTAGAGCATGTCCATGTCCGTCGCAAGCTACGCTGTCGCGCGTGGAGCTGCTCAGCGCGGCGCGCGTTCAACTTGACGTTGGAGTGTAGACACGCCGTTCGCAGACAGCGTCAGCGAGCGTGAACGAAGGCGTGCGCTCGTTGATATTACGACGGAGTATGAGCAGCCCTTAAGAGCTGGCTCTAAAAGGTGTTGTACAACGTGAGGGGTGCGACAATACAGTCACTTCAGAAGTATTTAGCGGAGGTTCTTTTAGCGACTGCATTGAATAATTATTGCTCCACCAAATCTAGTAACGTGGGAGATGCATTCCTTAAACACATAGATATTATGTTTTCTGGGAAATATTGACGAGGACAAGGACGAGGACGATAAAATATTGGCGAGGACGAGGACGATGTCATCTTTAAAGCGTGGAGTAATACGGCGGTACACTAGTGAAAAATGTCATGATTTCAGTCCTCTGCGTGATTCGTTACGTGTCTATTTGCTGACCTCGTGGATATAAAAATTGCATTAGGAGCTTGATATGTCTGCACGTGAGGCTCATAAAAGCGATATGTGTGATACTGCTGGGATAGCCAGCAGCATACTTTAGCTTGTTAACCAGTACCCTAAGTATGTTCAAGCGACAACCTGAATCAAACCCATAAGGAAATAGCAAACCCATTCCCCTGCAATTGTTTGAACGTCTAAATATAATACGTACGTTAACCAATAGCGCCCCTGTTGAGCAATTCAGAAAATTGCTCAATAAGTTATGGGTCAATGTCTTAAAGTGGAAGTATATTTAGTAAACCCTCATAACTCTAAATAAACCCAGAAATATAATAATAATAATAATTATTATTATTACTTCTTTTTTATGAAAGTTGCAGACGTGTTATATCTACGCAGTTGAACAAATTGTCTTTTAGAAGATCAGCGTCCACACTCAAGTTAAAACGCCACAGAAAACGCCCGACGTGGAAAAAGTGTGGCAGACTTAAGGACCAAACATAGTTACGGCTCGCTACACGACGCTTGCCAGTTCAAAAGTATTTTGCCTAACTATAGAACAAGTTGGGCAATCCTTAGGCATGCCCAAGATTTATTTCTTCTTTGGTTCGCCGGAGGACTGCTCAAGCAAGTGCCATACTTGAGCCCTAACTGCCAATGAAAAAGCTAATTTGAGGATTCGAGTGCGTACCAAAGTTAGGCTTTTCTCTGGTGAGCCACTGGACTGTCAAATATGTGCCAAATGTGACACCAAAAGTTCAGAAGCATGCCTCAGTCCTGCATTTCTCCGGTGTGCCACAAGAGTGCTCTCGCACGTGCTCCATACCAAAATTCAAAGAAATAAGCAGTCGAAACACGAATGAGCTATGTCATCTCCGTTCCCAAGCAGCACGGCGACACTTGGCCAGTGTCGTAAAAGTGCCCGCCTTAAATTGATTCTGCTGACGGTCAAATGTCCAGCTTTGAACCACGGCTCGATAATCCGAAGGTATTGGCACACCACCATCTTTTAACCACTGGCCTAGTATTGGAGCAATATAGTGCAAATACCCTCCGGATCAAAGTTTCAGCCGGATATCGGCTCGATATTTTGCGGGTACTATACGGATTGCCACTGGTATCGGCCGGGCGTAGCATATGCGTCAGTTCTGTAATGGCCGGACGCCGTTTGAGTCTGCTTTATTTCGGTTGTTGCATATAAATTGATGCACATCAATGGGATGCTCGGACAAACAAAATCGTTTTCGATCGCACCCAAATGTTTATTAAACTACTCTCATTAGAGACAGCTTATTTTTGATACATTTACAAAAATGATACTTCTCTGTAAAATGGAAGACAAATTATTAAATAGGATTAACACAGTCTTAATGCAAAGCAAAACTGATAAATCAAACACGACGGGCCTTGGAAATTGAGAGGGAAGCAGGCTACAATCAAAAGCGTGCATGAAGTCAACGTACTAATAGAAACGTGATTTAATGTAATCAGAGATAGGAGCATAATCCGACTCGGGGAGCACGGAGCAACTCAAACACAAATTCGAGAAAGAAGAAGGTCGCCTACATTCAACGGAAGTCGCGCTGTCGCCGAAGAGACTATATTTTATGGAAGCGTGTCCAACGAATATTGCACAATACTTCCATGAACCGCGACGAGGGAAATGGTCATTGCCGGAGGGTTGGCTTGGACCTGTTCCGGCCGTTTACGACGAAAACCCACGGCCGCGTCTGCAACGCACGAAAGCAACAGAACGTTGAAGCGTGAATTTCGGAAACCGGATATTCGTGGCCGTTAACCATAACCATAACTTGGAAAACGGCGAAGACAACGACCCCAGCGAGCCCATCAGCATGTCAGAGTGAGTCACGTGGCAAATGTTGGTACAAGTTGTAGGTTCCTAAATGACCTACGGAGAGAGGTCACGTGTTTCGCTTGATTTTTCTGATTTGCTTTAAGCGATCGTCGCTCTTACTCACTGTCACACAAACACGCAATATAAGGTGGCTGAGGCTAAGCAAAACGCGAGGTCGAAGGGAGATGGACACTCTAGCTAAGCTACCTCTCCATCGTTGTTACTCTTCCTCAGACTAAATAAAGGCGAATGCCGTTTTTTGGTTCTTGCTTTTTGAACGTCGGTTTTGAGACAAACGACACCCACGTGATTCAACGAAAAACAACGGCGGGCACGTAATGTCAGGATGGCGTCACGCGACCCATACTAAACTTCACAGATATAGTCTGGATAAAAACGGAATCAGTACAATATTTTCGATTTGACGCCAATATAAACGGAACACTGTGTGCCGCATGTTGGAAAATGCTCCAAATGAACATTAAAAAAATATCACCGCCGCCGCCGCCGCCGCCATTGCAAGGATTTGATCCCAGTTGCCCCGAGTGCGAAGCGGACGCTGTACCACAGATCCACGGCCGCTCCAGTTTTTATTATTGTTAGACTGTAACAGTGGTCAAACATTATGTAAGCCACACACAGAACTACGCTCGCTTTTGTCAGTTGTCGCCCAATAATGCATGTGTTGAGGAGACCTGCGCACATCAGTCGCGCGCAGCGCTCTCTCGCTGGCAGAGGCTGCGGTAACGTCGGACCAGTCTCACCGCGCGTCCGTTAGAAGGTGTGAAATTATGCGACCGGATATCGGCGGGGGGGGGGGGGGGGGGGGGGAAAGGCACGAGTACAACTATCCGGTGCAGTATGCCTTTGCAAAGTCACTGTTGTCTGGTCCAGCTGCGGTATTCGAATCATCTTTGGGCCGGAGAAACCAAGAAACACCGAATAAAAATAAGACGTTACTGGCAGCATTAAACTCAAGTTTCATTTAATTATGTCGCAGATCACCCTCTTCTTACCAGCACCTTATTGGTCATCTATCTCCAAACATAAGCAAACGAGCGCCAACGGAACCCGCCATTACTACCTAACTCTGCCTATTGTTAGAGAAATGAATCCCAAAGATACCAGATGCTAACCGAGCTACAAAAAGTGAAACCTAACTCTGACCCGTTTGACTATACGGGACCAAAGACGCAAGATGACCACCGAACTTCCCCGCAGGATGCCTAAGTCTGGCACTTGTTAGGCGATTTACTCTCAGAAATATCAAATAACGGCCGAACTCTCATAAAATGAAGGCTTATGTTGGCAGTTTTCGGCGATTTGGTCCCAGATACATCAGGTGGGAGCCGAATTCCCAGGCAGTAAGCCTAACTATGGCACTTCGTTAGCGACTTTGTTCTAGAGCTGCCAGATGAGAGCCCAACTATCAGTAAGAGAAGCCTAACTTTGGCATTTATTTGGCGATCGGGGCCTAAATATGCCAGATGAAGGCCGAAATACATTCAAGTAATCATAACTCTGGCATTTGTTAGGCGATTGTGGCCCAAAACATTCAGATGACAGTCGAACCACTAAACAGCGAAGCCTATATCTAGCACTTCTTTGCGAATTAGGGCCAAAATGCCTAGAGTCTTTCTAAAGATTATTAGATTTGGCTACGCTTTTGGCTTTTACGAGCTTCTCAAGGCACAGAGCTTTGTGCAATTTTGACAGAATTAGTTTGTAAACATATGTGCCCATTTCGGGGTCAAAGTCACAAAAACAGACATGCAAAAAATAATTGTTAGTTTTAAAATCGCTTCTCTCTCAAAAAGCGTCTCCTGACGTAAATATTGCGGTCAATTACATCATGTTCGGATATAAAATAAGACACTCTACATTCACCACTTCAATCCCAGGATACAAAACTCAACGCTGAAGATGCTAAGGATAATGAGAACCAAACAGTTGCATTCAACTTTACGGGCTTCTCCTTGCTCCCTGTGTCTCTAAACTTGAAACAGCACTCCAGGGTTCTACCCATGGGGTGCATAAAGCTTAGTGTGATATTTACTAATTGAGTTTTCAGCAAACCTAAGGACGTTCAAATAAATCTCCCGTTCCAGGTGCGTTGTCCTCGAGTGCCGCTGCCGAACCGAACGAGTGCATAAATCTTATCCATGAGGGAGGCGAGATTGCATGCAATCTCACAGGACAAGGAGTAAGTTTCTCAACGTAATTTACATAGCAAAAATTCAAGTAACGTTTTATTTTTTTCGTATTAGTCAGGATACGGCTTTCTTTTATTTTAATTTGGCGCCAAGCACTAGAACACCTTTGAAATAGGAGTTCGTGTTTCCCAAAACAATCACAAACTGATTCGCGTCGCAGGCTGTAAAACAACCAACAATGACAGAGGGAAGTAGAGCAGCTGCTTAGCGCATAAAATAATTTGGTTCTGTCAGAATGCACATAGGATTTTCTGAGAGCGACTGTCGGTCGCTTTCATTGGGTACGTTAAATGACACAGTTGATAAACTTCAAGCCAGAACAAATTCAACGTAGAACTCCTCTTGCGCATTTTTAGGTACACTCTTCCTTCACGAAGAATTTTTTTCGTCGAGCGGAATATATGCAGTAAATTTCTTTTATACTTTGTAATAATCTAAGATATTAAAAAAGGACTAAAATTGATTAGATACTATTGCATGATCTTTTTTTCTAGTAATTCATTATTCCGACGTTTTGCTTAGATGGATGGACGTCATAAAATAGTGGCATAAATTAAAGTGGAAATTTCGACAATGCGACAGGCCTGACAAGTATCAAATATACCAGATCAAATATACTGCGAACTTTTGGTGCCACACGCATCGCCTTCCTTCTGCCAATTTGCTTCAAACATAGCGCCGAGAAGTGTCTCGTAACGACAGCGGATAATGTCGCGGCGGGTCACCGGGGCCAAACGGAGAACGGCCGTTGTGTTTAAGATGGCGGCCTTTTTTTCGTTTGTAAACAACAGTAGTTGAGAAAGGGATTGGATGAAAGGAGACGGGTAAAGTGTCTGGTATGAATTGGTAAGGTATTCGGTTTATAGTTAATTACACAAACAAGAAAGTGTACAGAAAGGAGAGATGCAGTAAAGTGCGTAACAAATCCAACTGCGCACCTTCTATACATGCCTAGTGTTAACATTCAAAATCTCCAAGGTCCGTAGTGTGGGCGTTTGCCCACTGAGATTATTAAGCAGTTGGTGTTTCCACATGAAACTTTAGAATGATGGTCCGGGCCATCTTTTTATAGTTAATAAAAAAAGATATGTGAAAGTCATTTTCTTCGATTATATATTTTAACGTTGTAACTATTATTCTTCCGGGGATATGGAATTTCGAAGTTCGAGGGGTTTATATTGCCTAGTTTTCATTCCGTTACTTTGCATATTTTCCTTCTGATTTTATGAAAGGTTTACATGTACACTAATAAGCAAGAATAAAAAAATGAAAGTCGCTTACAACCCCCTGTAACTCGGAAATAGAGAGCAGCTCTGGAGGAGGAGGAGGGAAGGGTACTGAAGGGAAGATATACCCCTCCTCCCTCCTCCTCACTTTCTCATCCTGCCTGCCACTCCTCCCTCCAAGCGGCGTCGGCGTGGCCGTCGCCGTGGGCGTAACCGTGAGGTCACGTGACGTCGCGTGACCCTAATGACCTCACGGAGGTCACGTGACCTCAGGGAGTCACGTGACGTCACCAAGGTCATGTGACCTCACGGGGGTCACGTGATCTCAGGGGGTCACGTGACCCCGCGAGAACGTTTCGGCACGGTGCCGAAACGTCCCCCTGAGCCGAAACATCGCCGCGGTTACGCCGACGCCGACGGCGACGGCGACAGCGACGCCGCTCAAGCCGGAAACGGGCGCGGAAGGGCTGCGCTCTAAAAAAATACTTTATACAAAACGAGTAGGAAACACATGGAGTAAACACGCATTATATACAAATTCACAAATTATATACTTGGGTGGTTTCATCACAAATCATGCAAGGAGAAACGTCGGGTTTTCAAAATATTTTGGAAAAACACGCCCGCTTCCACAAGCGGTCAAAACAAAACTACGAGTCCGATTCGGTTGAAATTTCGATAGTAGCCGTCTACGAGAATGTACTACAAGTTAGTAAATTTATCTTGCAATAGTGGCGCCATTGGGCGGTGAGCGTAAGTACTTATCGGACCGGCCTCGTGTATTGTGAGCAAAATCTTCATTAGAACGAGATTTTGTCGATTGCCAGAGGTCGCACATTCGAGAGCCCCACTATGCTGATATATTGACTTCTCAGCAATCAAATATTTTCCGCTTTTTTATAGTTTGGGTAGAATTTTTAAATAATAATAATAATATCTATATATATATATATAATGGGATTGAGTGAAGATTGATAAGTGCAGCCGTAGTAATATTGTGAACGAAGAGGGGAGAAGGTGATTATTGAATTTATTGCATTAAAGTTAGGGAAAGGGAAAGGGAAAGAGAGCTGGCGAAAAATTGGGCCAGGAGCGGGGATTGAACCCGCAACCTTCGCCTGTCCGGGGCGACGCCTTAACCGATTAGACCATCCCGGTCACAGGTTTCGGCGGACTCAATTTTTGACCAGCTCTCTGTGTACTACTGTTAGTTTCGAATTCGCTTAACTGGGGAGACCGCAACCGTTGCTGATTTAAGGCCCGCGCTATTTCCGAATTGCGACAGTGACGTGGCACGTCATCTCAGCTTGCAAATGTCGGCAAGGGCCCGTCTTCCAAGATATCTAGGGAACCACTACACCCCATAGAGACAGGCTGCACCGTGTATATAATGGGAATGAGTGAAGAAGAGGGGAGAAGGTGATTATTGAACTTATTGCATTAAAGTTAGGGAAAGGGAAAGAGAGCTGGCGAAAAATTGGGCCAGGAGCGGGGATTGAACCCGCAACCTTCGCCTGTCCGGGGCGACGCCTTAACCGATAAGACCATCCCGGCCACTGGTTTTGGCGGACTCAATTTTTGACCAGCTCTCTGTGTACTACTGTTAGTTTCGAATTCGCTTAACTGGGGAAACGACAACCGTTGCTGATTTAAGGCCCGCGCTATTTCCGAATTGCGGCAGTGACGTGGCACGTCATCTCAGCTTGCAAATGTCGGAAAGGGCCCTTTCCGACATTAGCATGTATATATATACATATATATATATAATGGGAATGAGTGAAGATTGACAAGTGCAGCCGTAGTCATATTGTGAACGAAGAGGGGAGAAGGTGATTATTGAACTTATTGCATTAAAGTTAGGGAAAGGGAAAGAGAGCTGGCGAAAAATTGGGCCAGGAGCGGGGATTGAACCCGCAACCTTCGCCTGTCCGGGGCGACGCCTTAACCGATTAGACCATCCCGGCCACTGGTTTCGGCGGACTCAATTTTTGACCAGCTCTCTGTGTACTACTGTTAGTTTCGAATTCGCTTAGCTGGGGAAACGACAACCGTTGCTGATTTAAGGCCCGCGCTATTTCCGAATTGCGGCAGTGACGTGGCACGTCATCTCAGCTTGCAAATGTCGGAAAGGGCCCTTTCCGACATTAGCATGTATATATATACATATATATATATATATAATGGGAATGAGTGAAGATTGACAAGTGCAGCCGTAGTAATATTGTGAACGAAGAGGGGAGAAGGTGATTATTGAACTTATTGCATTAAAGTTAGGGAAAGGGAAAGAGAGCTGGCGAAAAATTGGGCCAGGAGCGGGGATTGAACCCGCAACCTTCGCCTGTCCGGGGCGACGCCTTAACCGATTAGACCACAATAATACGATCTTTATGAACGCCCCTCGTATATATATATATATATATATATATATATATATATATATATATATATATATATATATATATATATATATATATATATATATATATATATATATATATATATATACGAGGGGCGTTCATAAAGATCGTATTATTGTCACGAAGGAATAGATTCAGATATCAAACTCGAGGAGTTGAGGCTTTCTCTACATGTTCACCACCAAAAGGTACCCACTTTTTCCAGCTATGCACCACATGCCAGAGGCCATTGTTACAGAACTCCTCGTCTTGAGTGTTCAGGAATCGCTCCACTTCAGCAATCACTTGGTCGCCATCCTTGAAATGCTTTCCTCTTATTTGACCACACTAGAAGCGTCTGTGCCATTTAACCAAAAGTGTAGTAAACTGGGAGCCCCCAAACAACGCTCCCAGATTGAAATGAATATCCTTGGCATTGGTTCCCTTCAAATGAAAAAAACGGATCACTGCATGTGCTTGGCACCGACCGGCGGTGCCATTTTTGTTTCGTCTCCCTAGCGCTGTTCCAAGCTACTATAGCATGCGATCTTTATACTCTGCGGAAACTAGAGGAATGCGCGCTCATGTTGAAGCCTGTTTTGTTCCGTTTTCTTTAATTTTTTGTGCCGATAACACAAACTTTATGAACGCGCCTCGTGTATATATATATATATATATATATATATATATATATATATAGAGATAAGTGCAAGATCCGAAACTTTCGGAGTTGCTATGGTAGGAAGTTTATTGTACCTGGACATTTTGACAAATATTTGCTGAACTTGAGTGACTACAGCTTTCCTTCCGTTCGAAGTTTTGGCATTCAAAACACATAAAACGAAAGCTTAAAAAATTATCTATTTCGAAAACAAAACAATATAATCGGTATTGGCGATGAGGTGCAATGCAGTAAAACAAACCTCGGAAGCAAAGAGGAATCGCTAAAATTAAAATATTCAAAAAAAATTTTATAAAAAAAAAAATGTTTAATTTTTTTGTACGGAAATTTTCTAATAATATTCTTGAAACGTCGATAAAAATTAGAGAACAGTTTTCGTTTATGCATTGCCATGTGTTTAAAAACATTATATTTTCAACTCTGATATTCATGTCAATCTTGAGCTTTGTTATTGTTTTCCAAGTCTATATATTTTTATTGATATCTGACCTATGGTATTTATGTATTTGAATCAGAACTGACATGTGAGCTGTGTGTTGTTTCACTATGTTTCACGCAGAACATTACTTGGTATAGCTGAACACAACATTAACCTCCTGTGTGATTAGGCAACCTTACACTACACGTCTCCGCATATATACAAAACAAATATAATCTCCAAGTCGTCTTTATTATTTACCTCGTTATAAGCATTACTATTTAAGGAGTAGCGATCTAATCGGATTGTTTTTTTATGTTGTAAGGCTTGAAGTCCGTTTGCCCTGCTGCATAACCCAACCGAAGGAATAACACGGAGCCCGCGATACCCACAATAGACAAGAAACTACAGTTAATTGGACGGGGACGAGGCAATAAATACGTTAACATCGTTACCAGCGCCGCTGGAGACCATGCCGCGACTGCAGGTGCGCCGCCTCTGATCCGCCTCATCACGCGGCGCGCGCGATGTGCCCGTGGCCGGCTTGACTCCGATGCCACGCGGGAAAGTTCCCCCGCAGTGGCCCGGAGTCGGGCAACTGGGCTGAGGAGCCACCGTTGTGGGCGTCAGGGGGTGGAAGGCGCTGCTGGGCGGACTGGCGTTGCAGGTCCGGTCGTCGCCGCTGGACGAGCGCGAAGACCCGTACGAGTTCGCGCTCGCCCAGTGGTTGATGCGCGCCATGCGTTCGGCGCCCGCCCGACAGATTTCGGGGACGCCACATAGCGGACGGAGGATGTGCAGCGCTTCTGCGGTGTAGAGGGTAGCCGGCTCTGTGGGGTGACAATCCTCAAGGCTCACCCGCGGAACGGATCGGGAGTCGTTTTGCAGTTAATGCTAAGGGAGAGGGTGCACCCACCGCTGTACCGCTGTACACGCGCTTTCCTCCTCTCTTCGAATTGCAACAGAAAGTTTGGGGTCTCACATTAAGGGCATGATTGGGTGTCAAATAGGGTAACTGTGTATTAAGATGTTACTTTGTGTGTACACTCAACGCCAACATAATTGGAACGAATAGCTCGCCAGGCTAATATAAGCACTCTTACTATTCCAATTCTCTTTCAGAACTTTAGAACGTTTGATCGTTCGAATTGTGAGGTGACTTGCTCAGAGGGCACTAACTATTTCTCGTTACCAAGCAAATTATGCGATCGATTTTTGGATGGGGTAAGTCGCTTCGAAATTATGATTATATATACGCGCACTTCGGTACACGGGTGCACGTTTTTGCTAATTTCTCCTATTACAAGTTTCTCGCAGGGACACATTTTTTTCTAATCAATCGAATAACCCAGAACTTCAGAAACATCTGTCTCCTAAACAAATAAGAGAACCAATAATTTAAATAAAAAATGAGACGCAAGTTTATATGGACCATAATTATAAACATGCAAAAATAGAGATTCAGGCAGCAATTGACTGTGTGTAGGATTCATGAATATTAAATCTGAAATAAAAAAGGAACGGCGACAAAATATCAATTGAACACCTCAATACAGTTCTTTTAATTCCGTTATAGTCATACTGGAATGCTTGGCTGAAGGAGTTTGAATCTCTCCCAGCTTTCAACTATGAGGTGAGTTCAAGACTACTCCCACTCCTTTTTTGTGTGCGGTGTTTACGTGTCTCGGGTGGTACTCGTCCGACACGCGACTCGCCTATCATTTCCTTGAAATGATAGGGGAATGTTGGTTCCTGAAAACTGGAAGTATGCATGTTTTGAAATGGTGCCTGCTTTCTGGAAGTTAAGCATTAGAAAGAACGGTTACCGGTATTGCGTTATTTTTTTATCATACATAATATCGCACTCTCTATATACTGGATTGCTTTGGAGTTATAATCTTTTTTTATGACTTTAATTAGATTTTTTTTTTTTAAGTTACGCTTCTTCTTACCGCGAGGGTTGAGTCCAATCGCGGTACTATTTGAGAAATACATTTAGTATTATTATTTTTATATTGCGATTTTATTTTTCAATCGATATTTGTATTTCAGATCCGGAATATATTTTAGGGATATTTTACTGATCACAATACAATCCGCGGCCAATATATTGCGTAAAAGTTTTAAGAACGTGAAGCGTACTGAGCTTCAACTAATTTATTTACAGTATTTACATTATGTTAAATCTGAGACGTGACGAGCGGACCTTGCGGTTGCCGTTGTTCCTCGATGTCTGTGCTGTCTCGAGCTCTGAGCGAAGCCATGATCGCACGGGCACTTCTTTTTCTTCTTTCGCGCTTCGCTGGGAGCCACTACATGGTTCACCCCTAGCGAGGTTGTGGGTAATACGAGCGATGGGTGTGATGGGCTTGTGAACGAAGTTGCATGAATTTCTTGTAGCTCATTGTTTGCAAGATGTGCAGGCTTAATGCGGTCAATTGAAATTACTTCTGTCCGGCCGTTGACTGAAAGCGTGAATGTTTTGTCAGTTCGTTGCAACACTGCATAGGGTCCGTCATAGGGACACTGTAGTGGACGTCGCACAGTGTCGTTTCGCACGAACACGTGACTGCAGTGGTGAAGGTCGGGACTTATGAAGACCTTGCGAACTGAGTTTTGGTTTGGATTGGTTGGATGTTTTGGAGAACCGAGAGTAACCGGCTGGCGTAGTTCTCGCAGTCTATTTCACTGCTATTTTCAGTTGTCTGAAAAACTTCACCGGGCAGTCGGAGGGTAGTGCCGTAGACGATTTCGGCGGTGGTGCATTTAAGTTCGTCTCGCACGGCAGTGCGGATGCCCAGCAGCACCATTGGTAGGACTTCAGTCCATGGGCGTAGTGACGTGTGCGCTCTGAGTGCCGCTTTCATCTGTCGGTGAATCCTTTCCACGAGCCCGTTGGAGGTGGGATGGTATGCCGTTATTCGGATGTGGTGTGCACCGAGAAGAGTTGACAGTTTATGAAAGAGAAGACTTTCGAACTGTCTGCCTCTATCGGTTGTTATTGTTGCCGGCACACCAAAACGGCTGGTCCACATGTTCATAAATGTGTGGGCGACTGTTTCCGCGGTCATGTCTTTCATAGGCATTGCCGCTGGCCAACGTGTGAACCTGTCCACGCACGTCAGCAGGTAACGATAGTCGTGAGACGGAGGCAGCGGTCCCACGATATCTAGGTGTACGTTGTTGAATCGGGCACCGGGAAGTTGGAATGTGCCTACGGGTGTCACTGTGTGGCGATGGATTTTGGCTCGCTGGCACTGTTGGCATGCCCGTGCGAAGTTTCTAATGTCTGACTTCAACCTCGGCCAAACGAATCGAGCTCAGATGAGGCTTTGTGACGCACGTATCCCTGGGTGGGAGAGTGAGTGAAGGGTGTCAAAGACGACTCGTCGAAACGGTGTTGGCACGTAAGGTCGAGGATGGCCAGTAGAAGTGTCGCAGAGAAGTGTTTTGTTGCATTCAGGAATTGCAATGTCTTCGAGGACCAGCGCTGTTGACGAATAGCGAAGGTGCTGAAGTTCTTCGTCTAGCTGTTGCGCGGCGGCCAATTCCTGGAAATTGATAGCTGTCTGTTCAGTTGTAAAGGTGTAGACACTGGTGCGGGATAGCGCGTCGGCGACGGTGTTTTCTTTGCCGTTGATGAAACGGATGTCGCTAGTGTATTCCCAGATGTAAGTCATCTGTCGGACTTTCCTTGCTGTGTAAGAGGAGCTGTTTGGTGTTAGGGCATATGTTGGGGGTTTGTGGTCTGTCAGGATAACCAATTGACGTCCTTCCAGAAAATGAATGGCGCAAGTGTTTAACGCCCAGGTAGATTGCTAAAAGTTCACACCCGAATGTACTATACCGGGTTTCAGTGGATGTCATTTGCTTTGAGAAAAAGGAGAATGGTTGCCACCCGGAGTCGGTAAACTGTTGGAGTACGGCACCAACTGCTCCATCGGAGGCGTCGGTCACAAGGGAGAGTGGTGCGTTAGGTTTCTGATGGGCCAATGTTGTGACTTCGGCAAGTTGTTTCTTGATTGTCTCGAAGGCGTTGAGTGCAGGTTCGTTCCACTCGAGTGGGATGAATTGCTTGGGACTTCCTGTGAGAAAACGGTTGAGTGGCTAGAGGGTTCTAGAGCAGTTTGAAAGGAAGCGTCGATAAAAGTTTATGAGCCCTAAAAACTCACGTAGTTTCTTTGTTGTTTGTGGTTGGGGAAAGTGTTGAATAATGTTCACCTTGTCCGGCGGGGGACGGATGCCATGCTTGTCCACATGATGCCCCAAGAAATCCAATTTGGCGACGCCAAAGTTGCATTTGGCCGCATTGAGGACGACACCGCAGTTGTGGAGGCGAGAGAAGAGCTGTTGGAGGTGGTCCTCTTGTTCTTCGCGTGTTTTGCTGAAGACGAGGACGTCATCGATGTAGGCGAAACAGAAGTTTAATACACGAAGAACTTGATCCATGAACCGTTGGAAGGTTTGTGCTTCATTCCTGAGACCAAATGGCATCCGTATGAACTCAAACATGCCAAATGGTGTTGTGATTGCAGTTTTGTGGATGTCAGATGGTTCGACCGGTATTTGATGATATGCCTTTACGAGATCTATTTTTGTGAAGATTGTCGATCCGTGTAGTGCCCCAGCAAAGTCTTGCATGTGGGGAATTGGGTACCGATCCGGCACCGTGATTTTGTTGAGGGCTCTATAATCCCCGCATGGTCGCCAGTCACCAGATTTTTTTGGTGCCATGTGCAGGGCGCTAGACCACACGCTGGACGATGGACGAATGAATCCGAGTTCCAGCATGTGTTCGAATTCATTTTAGTGATTTTTAGCCTGTCCGGGGCGAGGCGGCGTGGCTTGGCAAAGACTGGAGAGCCTTTGGTGTCGATGCAATGTGTGATGTTGTGTTTGACTGGTGCCTCGGTGTTGCATGGCTGCGTTAGCGGTGGGAATTCATTTAAAAGGTTTTCCCATGGAGCAGCCATTGTGAGGGGTTGTAAAGTAGAATTTAACGATAGTGCCTTTGATAGTACGCCTTGGATACTGAGGTGTGTTATAGAGTCAATGAGAAGACGGCGCTTGACATCCACGATGAGGGCACAATTTCGGAGGAAGTCTGCCCCAATGATTGCGAAACGCACGTCTGCCACCAGAAATACCCAGCGGAACACGCGCCGGAGTCCCAGATCGAGGGTTAGGAATCTCTGTCCATACGTCTTTATCGGCGATCCATTTACCGCCTGGAGTGGTTGGGTTTGTTGTCGGTGCCGACGATCCTCCAGCGTAGGAGGAATGATACTGACTTCAGCGCCGGTGTCCACCAGGTATTGGATCTTTGTCTGGCGATCAGTCATGTAAAACAAACGGCTGATTGTGCTTCCCGCTACACTGGCCGTCTTCAGTGAGTGGGCGAGGTGTTTCCGGAAATGCGCATGGTGGGGTGCATTTTCGGGCGTCGTCTCCAAATAATCGGTGGTACCAGCACTATCTGTTGGTATCATCGCGGGTTGCGCTGGGCCGACGTCCTCGAGATGCGTGTGGAGAGGATGGTCGTGAAGGACGGGCACCTAGGTCTCGCAAATTCCTCGCTAGCTGGTCAACTTGCTCTGAGAGTCTCTTGTTCGTTTGGAGGAGTTGAGAAAACTTCTCCTCCAGGGAGTGAGCTCCTGATGACTAACCAGCTGCTGGTGGTTTTCGGCTAACTGCGGAAATCCCGCGAGGGGAAACATCCATGATTTTATCTGCCATCTGGGCGAGTTTTTCCAAGGGCTCCGATAATGTGGAGAAGATCATGCGAACTTTTTGGGGAAGTCGCTAAAGGAATAATTCCTTGAAGATGGGTGCGTCGAGTGATTCGGCGCGGTCTCCCAGAAGTTGATGCATTCTGCGGAGGAGATCGGAAGGTTTTCTGTCGCCCAGCTCATCTGTGGTGAGGAGCTGCTGGATGCGGCGTTACTCAAATTCTGTAGTCGTCCGAGTTAACTCCATTTTCAATTTTTCGTATGAATTATCAGCTGAAGGCGCTCGAAGTACGTCCCGGACGATGCTAGCAATGGTCTGCGGGAGGGCAGCAACAACGTAGTCGTATTTTGACAGTTGCGTTGTGATACGGTTTTTTCGGAAGAAGGACTCGATGGTGATGAACCAGAGTTCTGAGTCTGTGGTCCACAATTCAGGTAGCTTGATCGCGGCAATGCTTGGAGGGGAAATCTGGTCGCCGGTGGATGTGGATTCGGTAGCTGGCAGAGACATTACCGTTGTTGCTGAGGGATGGGTCAGGGCTGAGGTCGCTGTTGCTGAGGTTTCGGGTCACCAATTTGAAGCGTACTGAGCTTCAACTAATATATTTACACTATTTACAATATGTTAAATCGGAGACGTGACGAGCCGACCTTGCGGTTGCCGTTGTTTCTCGATGTCTGTGCTGTCTCAAGCTCTGAGCGAGGCCAGGATCGCGCGGGCACTTCTTTTTCTTCTTTCGCGCTTCGCAGGGAGCTGCTACAAACGCAACACCCAAGCGAAATTTTACGAAACAGTTTGCTTTCTTTGTTCGTGCTTTAAGGGTGTAGAAGGTAGATTAATGGGACATTGAGGTTTTGATATCAAGCAGACCTTGGTGTGTTTCGTACATTATGCCCACGAGATCGTTGACTCCCTTCCCTATTTTCCAAAAGTATCCTATTTATTCCGCGTTACTTTTTTGGGCAACCTTTTTTCTTCTGTCGAATCAGAATTCTGAAGACACTGTGTGTACGAAAGTTGCAAGTGTACACGGCATTCCGAGTCCCAATACTTGGGTGAGAGTAAAACTATCTTCCTTCAGATCATCACATCAAAACAACACAATTTTTTCGCAAGGCAAAGTCGTGTGATGACTGCAATAAGCTACCGACATTGGACTACATAGTGCTGACCTTTCGGGGATATTTGGATATACATAAAACACATTTAGAGGCTACCTTGCTAGTGGGTCGAAGGCATGCAATATATTTAAAAGAGAACCGCACTCTATTCCGAGAGGAAATTATTTTCAATTTATTGAAGACTCGCTTAGTTCCCACATCTCAATGATAAAAATAAAATGAAAATTATATGCGAAAATATTTTTTGGACTTGGAAACACCAGAGATCAGCTTCAATCTTTACCTCACGACCTGCATGAGTTCTCGTTTTCAGCAGAGGACACCTTTTTCGACAAGAAATTAAAAAACACTGTCCATAAAGACTGCATATCACCACATCCAAGCGAAGTGCTCGCGTAGATATAGAAACAAAAGCAAACAAACAATATTTTGAATGGTTTCAAACCATTACACTGTTAAACCACTCTTGGTTCGTTTTGATGAAACCATATTCGCCGACACTTGTGAAACGGTCATATCTTTCGTTAGAACGACTGTCCAATGCGGCGGCGTCTAACTGACCAGCTATTTAAAAAAGCTACTTATCATCAAATACAGTCGAGTGTAGCAGCAAAGTCCCATGTTTATTTCTTTTTACTTGCACGCGTATAAAATATAAAAGGCGTGTCAAAATGTTGTTTCATTTATGTTTTGCAAAAAGTAACGTTTTGCCGGTGATTCAAGAGTCCACATTGCGTAGTGAATATTTTAAGAAAAATAAAAATGTAGGTGAGTATCACCTCCCCGGCAAAACTGAAGTTCCTGTATTTGTGTTTCAAAATATATTTGTTTAGTTTTTAATGTATTTCTCATATATGTCGTGGTACTTTTTTACGGACCATTTAGGCATCAGTATTTTTGCTGTCGGTTCTGTATCCCAGTATTTGCATTTCCATATACATTTTAGAGTATATCTGCCCAACCCTGGTTGCCGTCATCATTGACTGAAATTATCAACATGTGTGCGCCTGTGTTCGGAGATTTGAGATGGTCATTTGTCCCCTTTCTTCCCTTTCTCTAGGGATTAATATCGTGCATTCTGTCCAGGTTGCCTCCAGCTTTGAGTTAATTACATTATTACCTTAAAAATGCAGGCTGTCCACCCTTGTTGGCGTTAGACGAGTGGCAGCTGATAAACCAGTTTGTTCTACTGGCGTCTAACGTCTAGTTAGCTCAGTTGGTGGAGCGCTTCACTAGAAATAGAGAGGTCCTTCATTTATACCTGGACCAGGATGATTTTCTCAGCGCAGACCAGTCACCTAGCTCTGTCTGGAAAATTGTGTTTGTCCTTCGTCCCCTTTGTTCCGGTTCTCCTGGGATCATTATCGTTTATTCGGTCCAGCTCGCCTGTACCTTTGCATTAACTAAGTCATTACCTTAAAAATCCAGGCCGTTCACCCTTGCCGGTGCTCGACTGTTGAAATCTGATACAACCCGTTTTCAAGAGAAGAATGTCACGACTAAGAATAAAATGTATAGGTTCCTGATCTACTAATTAGGAATATTATATATTATATTAGTGCTGTCTGCAATACTCCCCACGTAGGGTTAGACAGGAATACTAAATGGCATTTGGAAATATAAATATATAAAAACACTGCCAAGGCAACTGAAATACCGAGACACGTTTGTACAAATCCATCCCGATATGTTCCACAATTAGATATGGAAACATTTTTTTTTTTTATATATAAGAATGCAGGAATATATTTTGTTGGGGTTGAAATACTGATATCAAAAGTGGGAAAGCTCAAGCCTACAAGCAGCCAACTTTGCGCAAAGCATGGAAGACACGAGTTTTTCTCAGCAAGTATTAAAAGAGGCAATGCTGAGTCAGTCAGCTCATTTTAACTGTGAATATTACACATGTACAAATCCTGATGTTTCAGAAGAGTAAAGCATATGTGCACGTACCATTTTACAGCCATTTCACCGCAACGGACTCACGTCAAAAGCACGAGTTGCTGTACAGGCTCAAACAGTAGAAGCAAATGAGTTCACACTTCGGGTGTGTTGTTCGTGAAGTAATTTTATTTTCAGCGCGGATCCTCTTTTAGCATATTCGTATTAAGTTGAAAATATACTACTCTTTTCGTTTTGACGGTACCGGTCATGTGCAGGGCTCACTATTCCAAAGTAGAGTTTTCTTGATATCGGCGGGTCATGGCGAAAATATACTGCAGCACGCTACGTCAGTTATTTACGACTGCCCTTACTGCCTCGCTCCACGTGCCCATGCGTAGATAGGAGGTTTATGCGAAGATTATATTTTCTATTTCTGGGCTAGTTGTGAAAACGTCAATAAGAAAACTGAGTACATGAACACCAGGTGCTGTAAGATTGAGAGTGCCATGAAACACGCATTTCCCGTAATGCGGAGACCCGTTAGACCGAGAAGGAGAAACAACCGAAACGTACGAGCCTCAGACACGTGCAGCGTGCACGCAATCGTATACTCGACAAGCTTGCAGTTTCCAGGCGCTCGTGAAATTTCTTGGTGCAGGTGTTTTAGGCTTATCGTTTTCGGTCGTTTCTGTTTGTGGCTCTAGTGGGACCCGTGCATTAGTAATAAAAATGACCAGCGGAATTTACTTTCTGAATACAAGGGTTATAATTCCGGGAATTAAACTTTCATATTTATAGTAAAACGGTTTTATAAGTCGGAATAAAATTGATATGGATATGCAATTTTTTATCAATTAATGCTTATCCTATAAAGACGATAATTTATTTCATCCGAACTAAGATGTGCAGCCTTAGCTCTAAACCAAACACATTTGCCTGATATACTGGTGCAAAAATACATAATCGGTTGCGAAGCCGAATTCAATTTTGGTAACTTAGTACGGCGGGCATTTATACTTGAATGTAGTCAGTAGGAATTAATTTTGTTTTTAGAAATTTATAGAATATTTTTTATTAAGTCCGAAAATCAATGGCTGAAAAATATATATTTGTAGTTAAACTATGATGTATTTCAGTCATTTTTCTGCATATGGGTTAACATTGATATCAATTTGGATCTTACCTACTTCCTTGCGCCTTTTCTATAGGTTGAGATATATTTTCTCGATAAAATTCCATGCAATGTGTGAAGTGATTTATATACCTATTTTCTAACTTTTTCATAATCATTGCATTTCACACATGTGCTTATGCAATTTATACGGCACCGTCTGATTGGTCAAGCAGTGTAGCAAACATTATTTATTCACAAATGCAAATATTATGCACAAACATTATTGCACACTATTATTTAGCCGCTGTAGTATTGGCAGTAGTAGAATAAATTGTTCGACGATGATAGAGGTAGTTGTATAGGGGGTACTAGCGGTGGTAAGTTCATGGGTTTTGACAGTGCTAAAAAGGTATATCGTCCTAAAAATCCTTATCATAAAGGTTATTCAGAGTATGTAAAATTTGAAATCAATGTGTTTTCAAACCTCCTTCTTGGGTTGCCAGGTGAGTGAATAACTAGAATAACTAGAAGGTTTCGCGTATATCTATCAAGTGTAGCAACCAATTGTAATTGGTAATTTATTATTGGCGTTCTCCCCATAAAATATTTCAAATGAAGCTGCAGTAAAATAAAATTAAAACTAATTGGTCATGAACGAAGTTGCTTCGAACATAAATATATGTATTTAAAAAAAATTAAACGAGCGTGTCATAATGTATGTCTTACCACACAGGTATGCGACGAATATTGGCTGAAAAGGCTCGAGAAATGGACAAAAGTTTGGAAGGACCGTTATGAGAAGGTCAAAAAGACTATTTGCACATATGCACCCCATTTTTCCTAATACCTAATTGGCCCGGCAAACCTAAATGTATATATAACATTTATTCTGTGCAAGAGGTATGCGGCACAATGCTTGCAAATAAATAAGGATATACAAATTAACCTTTGTTTATTTTCGCATTTTATCATGCATGTAGAAAAGAGGCCAAGAAAAATCGCCGATTGAGCAGCTTGACGTGGCCCTCGGCCTCCTTCACAATGCAGAGGCCGCGATAAAGGATAAATCATGGTTGTTAGAGCTAATACATAATACAATATACTGTATAAAACGTACGCCATCAAATAAGAACATAAACGGCCGAACACACAACGCACACAACATTATTTTGTTGATTCGAAGTTCGGCAACGATATTAAAAAGTGCGAAATGTTGACTCTAAAATTGTATAAACTAACATGGCTGGTACGTGATAAGGAAGTGCATTTCTTTAGATAAAATAATTGTATATGAGCTACAAAAAGTTAGATGTATGGTATTTGTAAAGTAGTATTTACTTTGCAATACAAACAGAAACCCACCACAGATAGTTTGTGTAAAGCACTACTATTGAAAAGTTATGTTCAATTGCGATAACTAGGTCAACATAAATTAGGGTAAATGAAAAAGGAAGAACAAAAATGTATAACCAACAACACAAAAATCACCAACAATTTTATATCCAACAACAAACAACACTAACGCCCTACGTCAAGCACAATTTTGTTTTGTTTATGTCAATATATATGATCGTATAACATTTTTTTTCTTCTTTAAGAGAACCTCCATGTGTATCTTTGTTGTTACTTACAAGGTGATTTAACAGTTTTGATAAAGTGTGCCTTAGCATTTGATTTGCGTATGCACTTTTGCTAGTGATTTCCAGACGACATTCTTATCTTCTGATCTAATACCCAGGACTATGTTTTGTCAAGTTTGACAATTTTGAAAGGGTCTCAATATGCCTGTATGTTTGCGTTTTGTAGATGGAATTAAGTCTATAGCTGTACACGGTGTGAACAGTCAATAAACAACGCTGTCAATAAAAACAAACCATTCCGCCGTGTGCGTTGTGTATGGGACATAATCGATAATGCATAACGTTAATTTTTGGAGCAGATAATTTTTTTTTCAGAATTGTCAACGTGGTCATGTCCCGGACGAAATGTGAGTGGTTGGAATGCGAGCAAACCAACGACCTGTATACGACACTGTTAACGAAAAGATGTAGGAGGGACCGATATTCATATGTTAATACCGTGACCCCAGTAAATTTCAAGATTACATTGCGGACGTGGGAATCCCAAGACATATGCCAAATAAATAAAACACATACGGTTTAAAACTCTTCTACAATATTGATAGAAAAATTACCTAGCTACAACTTGGGTTGCAGGCATTCGTTTTTTTTTTTAAATTTACCACTTTGTTAAAGACTTGGACTCATGTACGAGTCCCTCCTCTGTCTAAAACAGTAATCTTCAGCTTTCCACTTTTAGTGCATAAGTTTTCTATCGAAAATTGCATAAGTTTTATATCGCCTGCTATACGCGCGCAAATCGTCGTCATACTATATTAAAAAAAGTGCATATATTGTTTTAACTGGTTGTAGCAGAATTTGAACTGTACATACTGTAATTCGACTGATCATATTGGTAGTCAAACTGCTGAAATTGAAACAATCAAGGCGTCGGACTACTCGAGGTGCGTTCGAAGCGCGATATTTAGAAGACCAACGGATGTTCGCTCTATTTGCGGAAGTGGCCGATTGGCATCTGTCTCAATCGCGACCGGCAAAAATAAAGCTCTATCAATCAATAAGCTAGTGTTTACTGCAGAGTTAATAAAAAAACCGCTGAGCTTCGCGCTGGCTTGTTTCAATAATAATAATAATAGTATAATTAATAATAATAATAATAGTAATAATAATAATAATAATAATAATAATAATAATAAATCATATAGTGTTCATTACAGTGTCCAGGAACATTCAATTGGTCTTCTTGCTGGCGTAGTTCCATAAAACGCACAAACACAGATGCTTGCGCGCGCGCAGACACACATACACCAGTGCACGCGCGTACGCACGCATACACGCGCAAACGCACGCACGCACGCACAGACGCACGCACACACAAGCACGCGGACGCTTCCACACGTGCACACGAAGCCGGGCGTATGCACGCACACACACGCACGAAAGCGAATACGACGAACGAAACATTGCTTGAGATAGTTTCGGTTTTACACTTCAAGAAAAAAACACCCTCAGTTTAGATAGGACCTAAGATAGACTAAATCTTAGTTAAGTTTTACAACATTATTATAGTGACAATATTATTTGAAATATAATAGTAATTCGCATAGTTTTGTTAAAAAAAGATATTGTGAAGGCTGGGCAAGACCATTGCTATTGCAATCAGCTTCCGTTTGGCTGCCGTTGGGGTTCCACAGGCTTCGAGGATCGCTTCCTTTTTACGATTTAGTCGTTTTAGCTGATATTTTAGATACCTTCCTTACGAATACCATGTTCAAAAATAGCAAGCGATGACTGAGAGCTGGAAGGCTTTACCAACGCCCGTAAGTTGCGGACAGCCCATTAACGACTGCTGCAAGCGCCGTTGAGTAAGTTTCTTTTGTTTATGCGAAGTGCGCCGCTGTTTCAATCTTTGTTGTTTACAATGTTCTTGCTAAGCTATGCTTGATTCTAACAAGGCTTCTGGCCGGTGTTACTTCGTTATTTGAAAAGAGCGTACCTTCTTCAAAACATATATGGCTTGCTCCGCAGATTGAGAAATATTCGCCTGCGGCGGAACGGAGAGCCTATTCTGGGCACCGTCCGACGACGTTCGTCCGATGACGCTTTTGCGGAGCGTTCAAGTGCAGTCGGACGGCAATTCAAGCAATCACACGTCATGCTTCTGCCGTGTTGTCCCAACAGCCGTTCGCCACCGATTTGTTTCGTAAAGTGGCAGCGAGAAAAACGTTACAAGAGCGAGCAGCATGATTTCTTGCCAATGCTAATGCATGTGCCGTAGATACGCGCGGTCTCTTCGCGTATGCTGAAACGGCAGGCTTTCGAAGTTTACGATTGTGTGATGTAAGTAAAGTGAGTTGGATGTCACGTTGTTTAGTGGCGGCGCTAGAAGAAGCAAGAGCATAAAAAATGCGAAAATAACCTGAATATTCGATGGAGTTGAAGAACTACCAACGTACCGACTCGCCCAGTTATTCTTTCTGTCAAAGAATAATTGCCAATAGTAATAAATTTAATAAATGCTAACTTTTAATTGGTTACAGATTTGTAATGCTCTATTGCTTTTATTATATCAGTTAATGTGTAAGTGTATAGGATAGTTAATAAAAACAATTTATGCCCAACCTATTATATTGTACATTTTTGCTAAATGCTCGAATGTATATGAAAGAATGCTCATCATAAATTAAGCCGCTCGACTGAATATACAAGAGCGTGTGACTTTTATGTATGTTCTCAGCAAAACAAAATGCATCCAAAAAGGGCCGATTATTGTGTTTCCCCTCTGTTAGAGATTTTTTTTTTTTCAGGTACACGCAAAACCTGGGTGTCTACGTCCAAAAGAGTGGAATTGACATTTACCGCAGTACTATCAGGTCTGACTCAGTTTGGCTGGCAGTTTGGAGCCTATGGGAACCTGGGGAACTGCATCAGAAGAGTCAGGGTGACGCCCACCCTGCACTTCCTCAACGATGGCACCATAAGGAAGGGGGCAGCTGCTGTTAAAGCGAATGCAATGGAAGGTGGGTCGTAACAATGAACCTCTATACAGATGATACCAAACAAAAAATCATTAAAGTGTATTAATAAAAACAAAGAATGTGAATTACACGGAAGCGAAGGAGGAGTTGAACACAGCGCTGTGTTGTGTTCGTATACTCTGTTCCCATATTCTTCACAATTTCTTTTTAATAATTGTCTACCAACTGCTCCAATCATCAGCACTAGCAAACAAAAGTATGCTGCTATTTTTTACTCGATCGGCATTAACACTGTGCTTACAGTTGAATCCTACAGTAATGAAGAAACAAACAACAATGGTGCAAGCCAGGCACGCAGCCAGGGTCTTGAATCGGTGGCACCCATGACGAAATGCTGTATGAGGGTGATGGAGAGAGGAGGCCCCAGCAAAATGGAAGACTTTGGGGGGGGGGGGGGACCTTCAGCTAGAAAGTTTTCAGTCATTCTAAACATATTGTACGTTCTGCAAAGCCAGGAGCCTGGTTTAAAGGAAAGAAATTAATCAATAGGTTCCTACCTTTTTCCCGTGCACAGCATCAGCCCCGTCCCTTGGTCTCGTGTCGGTGGCAGCTCCATTCCTTGCTTCTCCTACCCCTGCATCGGCACACCCTCTGCCTCAGCACCCTGCTCCCGCCCAACACCACCTAGAGCTGAAGGCCGCAGCGCTCCTCCGGTGACGTCACACGAGTCGGCTGGCGAGCGCCGCGGAAAAGCGCTGCACTGAAGGCGTCGCGCATTGATTTACCGACGTAGAATGGCATTCTTTATTGACCCAAACGTTTGTTAATTGGTAAAAAGGATTTATAAATATCTGTATGACTGGGAAACCTATTTTGTTACACGTGCAGCATATTAGGACGTACAATTATTGTTCTGATATGAAAAAAGGTTTACGACGTTTTGAGAGAGATGGGTTTTCGTTTTAGGCATCCATATCTTGGGTGCTTTAATTATCTCTAGGAGTTTGAAGCCACAAAGAAACAAAAAGTAAATGCCATGAAACGTTATTGTAAGTGATGGGACCCGCCAAAATGCAGAACAGCAGCAATCAACTTGGTGATGGCATGTGCGGTTACTGAATTCGTATGTGAAGCTAATAAAAAGTCTATTTTAAAAAAATGTGGACTTTTGGAGCACGAAAAATGTAATGTGTTTAAATGTATTTTTTACCAGAAGTAAACATGTGATTATAAAAAGAAACCTGCAGGGGAACTGGGGAATGTTTTTCCTAAAGTAATTAATCCGAAACTGAGACACGAAGACGAAAACTTAAGCGCAGAAAAGACACAAAAAAGAGGCAAAGACGCCGCCTAGATCAAAGCGCACACGTTTTAATTTAACCGAGTACAGGCAAACTTAGCAAACTTAAAGCATAATTTTCAGTAAGGGACACATGCAGCTGTGAGAGCTTCATGCACACATCTACCCGCGTTCATTCACACTATGAATAGATGCTGTGAATATAAGTTCTCTTACCTTTGAAAGCTTCAAATTGTATATTCTCGTGTATCCATACTTTCTTTTTGTATCCATCTTGACACAATTCAAACACAAGCAACTTAGATGCCGCTCTGTAGCTTTCGCGACACTAAGACACAGCACGTGTACGGCAATGTAAAAAAAAAAAAAATAATAATGCCATGACAACTGTTGCACTGTATATAAGATAATTATCTAGATTTTAGGGTTTCACATTTTCTTTTCTTTGACTTGGGATTAGCCTCATAAGCTTTTCGTTCACCTTTCCACAATAGTTCTTCAGCACAATGTTCGTGCTGCACCAGAACAAGTTCTTCAGCACGAGCTCACTTGTGTGTCCTTCTTCACATACGTCGAAGTCAGAAGTCTCGTTGGTAGACAGCAGTTTCATTGTAAGCTCGCTGGCAAACTGACGCTGGATCGGAACCTTCATAAACTCTGTCTGCTTGGACATTTCTTGAGCAACAACGTAATTCTGTGTCATGGCATTAACGGCGAACATAGTTGGATAAAGGAGCCCCCCTCGATCCAATTGCTTGACAAGAGAGTAGTTCTCCTGCGCAAGTGGTAATGTTGCCGTCCTATCTTCTTCGGTAAGCGCCGCCCTGCATTTTTGACATTTCGGCTTTTTCAAAGCGGCATAAACTGTGTGCCCTGGTCCCTGCCACGAAGACTAGGACTCGGAGGGTCTAATTTATCGCTTGTGATACTGCCTCTCCTGTAACTATATGTTGCAGCTGGGCCGTGGCGTGTCCACTTGTTTTTCAAGCTGCTCCCATCGCTCGTCTTCACACGGGATTGTCGGCAACGTACTCTGCAGTCGCAGCGTATTTTCACCTTCATAAACCTGCCTTATAGATATGTGATATTCCGAGCCAGCCAGCTGCCTGTACTTCCCAAAACAGTCTACCAATCTATCAGTCTGAAATCTTTCCCAGCAGGACATATTTCAGCCCGAGTTCAGTGAAGCAGTATTCGGTTATCTGTACAAGTGCGCGGGTTGTTTGACGGAGTGCGCCGCGAGTCTCCTTGGTTAGCGTGCCACTGGTAAGGTTCTTGCTCTCCCATACGTCAAGCCAGGTGTCCAGCCAGTCAAAAAGACTGCACAAAAATGCACATTGGGATCGTCCTCTGCAGAAGTCACTGGTTCTTGAAAGTCATCTCTGATTCGCGTTCCTTTGTTTGGCGTCCATGGTAAAATTTCCTTAAGATTCCGAGACCTCGAAGATTTCATTGATTCCTTTAATAATATGCGCCACAGATGTAGGAACAAGAAGGGGACATAGAGCTCAAACTACAGGCTCCTGACCGTGGTTTTGAAAACGGGAGCTTGCGCTACAAAGATACGTTTCTAAAATTAAAAGCGGGAGCTAGCCTGTGCTTGTCGCCTTCGCTGCCACGTCAGCGTAAAATTCACCAAAATAAATTCAATAATTAAAAAAAATGTGAAAAGATATGAGAGTTCTCACCCTGGTATGCGTCGATAGAACCAGGTTTTTTCGAGGAATCGCTCGCACCCATACTTTTCAGTTCTTCATCCTCCGGGAACTTAAACACAGACACTTTCTTCGACGACGTTCCATAGTTCCCATGGCACCCAGGGGCACAGCATTTATGAGACATTGCTAGCCCGAAAGCCGCCCGTATCTTGACAACCACGACGCGTAAACCGCCACGCACACCAAACACAAAAGACCAAAGAGACGGTTAGAGCAGTTCGCGTACTCCCGCCGCGACACTCGTGCAAGCCGCCGTACGCAAAGGAGGCAAAAATTGTCTATTGCGCAAGCCCCGGGAGACCCTGGGCTCGGAGGAAGCTAAAATCAAAAACAAAAAAAGGCCGGAGCATGCGCAGCTTGGCGTCCTCGGGGAAACACATATAAGAAGAAAAAAAAAGAAGAGAGCATGTGTTGCGGAGAAGCCTTCCTCTCAGGTCGGCCCACTCGTCGTGAATCTGTGACGTCACAACTCCTAGCGCTGCGGCCTTCGCTCTAGGTTGTGTTGTCCCGCCCCCGCAACTGTCCTCCCTCTAGATCAACACCACGTCCCCGCCCCCGCAGCAGCTCCCTCTTCGTATCAAGAGCCCATTCCGGCCCCTGCAGCTGTCCCCCTTCTGAATCGCCCCAGTTCCACCTCTGCAGCAGTACCTCCTCTGAACCAACACCATGCTCCACCAGCGGCCCTACCTTAAGCCCCCGTTCACTGCGAAGCTGGAAATCTTGGTAAACCGAGCCATCAAAGACTGATGAAATGAATCGATATCAGTGTTTGTTTTCTCATTGAAAGCAGTTAGGCGGAGAGCACAATATTGTTGCCGCGAACAAGCGATGACGGGTTTTCGCTGCTTTTCTCTTAGAGTCGGAAGGCTGCCATCCAAACTTCTCGTGTCGTGGGAGGTGCTAATTTGGGACACTAGCATACACATTAATATATGGCCCCCAATTAATTCCATTTTAAAGTAAAACTAAAAGCGCTAATGTCGTGTACGCACTAACAGTATTGTGCAGTGTACATAAAGGGAAACCATAGGTTGCGTGCATTTCTTGTCATGGGCTTAATAAGTGGCTTTGTCATCTGAAGCTTCTAACATATAACCAGCATTTACTCCCTTATATAAAAACGAAAAGAAGCGTCTTCAGAACAGTCTTCAGTGCCACTTTACCCAAAAGCGACCGAGGAGCAGCATGCAGGTCACCAACACACACGGGAAGCCAGCACTTGCCATTAGCTGTCGAGCATTGTGTGTCGTTCGGCCAGGTTGCGCATGATTATACTTTTGGAATTTTTCGGATGGCTAGTGCTCTAAAATGAGTTGTTACCAAAAACAATGTCAGAAATTTCCTTTAGTGACCCTCTAACTTCATAGCTGCAGAATGTTGTCCCCGCATACAGTCTATAGTCTTTTCAAACGGAGAGTTGGTCGTAATCCCAAAATTGTAAGTTGAAAGAAGTTCACCTTGAACAGCCTATAATTTTGCTTTATGTCAATTACTTGTGAATCCCTAGTGACTTTCTATAAATTCTGCCTGAAATAAAGTTGTCAATTCCATCTCACAAATGCGCACACGTTCATATTTCATGAACAGCACACCAGCCGAATGCAGCTGTGCAGGGTGCTCTGCCACCTCTCTATGAAGTTAGGCAAGGAAATGTAAGTGATTGGTTTACTTTTTCTTTTTTACATTGTCCTCGTATCTGATTTTTTTAAGGAATGGACTGCTACTTAAGGCTGAAATGCAATTTAGATCAACGGATTGTGTGTCGCGTGACACTATGTCACCGTTCCCTTCCACCTGTGCTTTGCCCATGGGCGAAGACAATCTAAATAGGCGAACTTTTTTCTGTAATAACCAACATCAAAAGCGTTTAGTCCGCCAACAACAGGAGTCAGATAAACATAGTTGCCTATGCCTATCGCCCCTTGGCTTTCTTGAATAGAAGCCGTTGTGGGAGAGTAAAATGGTCAGAGCATCACCACGTTTTGTCCTGCAGTCTTTCTTTTTTTTTTTTTTGGGGGGGGGGGAGGGGGGGGGGGAGAGGGAGTGTGTACAGTTTTGTATGTATCTGGTTTCAAAGTTCAGTTTCAGAACTTGCGGCGAAATTAAATCCATCGGCTCCAGCACAATGGCAACATTGATGGCATTGTTGCTTTCGTGTCGCTGCAGGGGCTGGGGTACTTATTAGTCTGGCAAGTGCCAGCACACCGTGCGTCTGCTGAGGAAACACCTTGCGGTGATCATCATGGGTACTGCTCGCTCTTACGAGAAGTGCGGCGCGTTCAGCTTACGCCGTTTGTGGTGTCGTGTTCTGCGTTTTGTCTGCGGCAAGTGCCATATCTGTTATGACCCGAGATTTTCCTCTTTGAAGCGCTCGGTGCACTAGTCAGTATTCCAACCTCTCTTGACCCACCGCTGACTAATCTATAAGCGCTAAAGCTCAAAGAGGACTGAACATACATGAGTTTTCCCGCTGATGCCCGATAACAGTTGACCCACAGACTTCCCACTATAAAGCTTGAAGGTTAACGTTCGGCAGCCTTCTGCCTGGTTAGGAATAGACATGAAGCGAAAAAGAGACTCTAACCAAAAATTAAAAAAAAAAAAAACATTTACACGACGTTTCGGGACCACTTCGGTCCCATGTTGACGGTGGAGTGACGAAAAGAAAAGAACACGAGTCGTTTAAATGCACATACGGATGTAGGGAGCTTTGCTCACGTCACGCAGTCCCGAGACGAAACTGTTGGGCAGGGAGCCCGAAGAACGATTCACGTTGCCCTTTGTGTGTTGGATAAACCAAGGCTCAACGAAGAGCCGCTTTCGCCAATTCCTCTCCAAGGCCAGCACGGTTCTTCCCTCGAAGTCGACTGTGTGGCCGGCTGCTTCTGCGTGTTCCGCGAGGGCGCTTGCCTCCCCATCCTTCTTCCGGACAGTCGCGTAAGCCTCTCTGCGAAGAGTCTTACTTTCGCCAAAGTATGAGGCCGGGCAATCTTTGCATGGTATGCGGTAGACCGAGCTTTGGGCCCTTTCTTTGGGGGGCCGATCCTTCGGAAGGGGGAGGCGATGACCGATTTTCGACACGGGCTTATGAGTCACCGCAATCCCGTAGTGACCGAGGACGCGGGAAAGGGCCTCGCTGGTGCGGCTAATGTAGGGGACACAGACGTGATTGGAAGGGGGACTGCTGCGCCCTAGGGGTGCAGGAGTGGCAGTGGGCTAAGCCTCTTGGTTTACAGGAAGCCAACCCATACTAGCAGATACTTGGAATTTGATTCCCACCCCCCTGATGTCATAAAGCGTCGGTGGCCTCTGCACTCTTCAGGCGCGCCTTCGCCACCTGCTCCACAAAGAAGGGCCTCCAGGAGGAAATCAAGGTCGTAACATCAGATCTCCGCAAGAACGGCCACCCTAAACTGTATGTTCTTCAGATACTCGAGAAATCAAGGAATCCACCCCTAGGGCGCAGCAGTCCCCCTTCCGATCGCGTCTGTGCCCCCTACATTAGCCGCACCAGCGAGGCTCTTTCCCGCGTCGTTGGTCGCTACGGGATTGCGGTGACTCATAAGCCCGTGTCGACAATCGGTCATCGCCTCCCCCTCCTGAAGGATCGCCCCCCCCCCCCCCCCCGAAATAAGGGCCCAAGGCTTGGTCTACCGCATACCATGCAAATATTGCCGGGCCTCATACTTTGGCGAAAGTAAGAACTTCGCAGAGAGGCTTACGCGACACAAATACGATGTCCGGAAGAAAGATGTGGAGGCAAGCGCCCTCGCGGAGCACGCAGAAGAAGCCGGCCACGCAGTCGACTTCGAGGAAAGCACCGTGCTGGCCTTGGAGAGGAATTGGCGAAAGCGGCTCTTCGTTGAGTCTTGGTTTATCCAACACACAAAGGGGAACGTCAATCGTTCTTCGGGCTCCCTGCCCAGCAGCTACGTCTCGGGACTGCGTGACTTCAGCAAAGCCCCCTACATCCGTATGTGCATTTAAACGCGTGTTCTTTTATTTTCGTCACTCACCCGTGAACAAGGGACCGAACTGGTCCCGAAACGTCAGGTAAAGTTTTATTAATTTTTTGGCTAGAGTCTCTATTTTTCGCTTCACGCTATAAAGCTGATGACAGCATGTTTAACATCGCTTTTTGTCAGGGTATTTCGTCGCACAAAACCGATATTCGTTATTTGTTGTGATTCCACTTATGAGCAGATTTGCCCTTGAAGAATAAACATTTGCTTCCGAGTAAATTTGACTGCTACTTACAAGACGAAATAGGCAAATGTCTTTCGAATATTTACACAGCATGACGTATGTCTTTCTTTAGAGTGTACAGACGTCAGTTATTCTGTAGCTGATGAATATTGCAGTGTGGGACGACTGCTGTCGCAGGTATATATTACGTAGTGATATATAATAGACCGATCTGACCATCCTATTTCGCTACGCTGCCGCATTGCATCGTGGGATCTTTAGTCTTTTCTCACACGCAACGACCACGCTGGGGCTCTGAGGGAGCAGAGCACGAGCCGTCACGATCTGTCTCGTGCGCTGCCAAATGCATCGAAAAAATGTGTAATGGCGGCGTGGCGCATGCGCCAAACGGTTAGTGTGATCGGTCTATCGTGTGGGGATTTTGGACAGGACTTCGGCGACGATGCGGACGGCGCGCGAGAAACGAGCGCGGGGCCAAAGCACGGGGCGCGAGGCGCGTGACTGCGACCGGACAGTGCAGCCATGGCGGCGCAAGCCACCAAACACCGGGCTCGAAGAATAAAAATGTCTCCATCATGACTTGGCCTCTTTCTCCGGACAGGTGGTGAGCGAGAATACCACAAATGGCGCACCAGCGCGGGGCTTGCCGCTTGTCCGGGGCCGAGTCGAGCAGCGTCACAAATAAGATGTGCCCATGCACATGGTAGATGGCAGGGGAACGCTCAAGCTGACCAAGAAACAGGCGATCAAGGAAACCCTTCAAGGCGCTAACTTCTGCAACCTGCTCCTGCATATCCTGTTATTTTCGTTGAGAGACGTCAAACCTCGTGACATGTAACGGAGACCATGTCCACCATGCGGGTCCAGACCCCGTTGGAGAACCAGACTGCCATCCTGCTGTCAACCCGCTCAAGGCAACACCAAGGAGATCGAAGGCGCCGAAAAGTGACAGAGCCAAAAACCAGGAGGACAACATAATGTGCTGCATCAGCCTGTTGGCTCTAACATTCGCTGTGCCTGGTCCCACCTTGCTCCTGCCTGCTGTCCAGTTTGCAGCGCACCGTCCAAGGACTTCGTAACTGTGGATAGTCTAGAATGAAAGCCTTGTCATCGGTGTTTAATTTATTTTAACGCCAATGTGCCTGCTCTTGTGTTCGTTTTCTCTCTCGCCACCCGAGCTAGTGGATGGCGCAAGCTGGAAGGCTTTCAAAGTTAAGCGGCGCTAGTGATGAAGCTCGGTTGGGGGGAGGGGGACCGATCAGAAAACAGGCAAATTTTTTTTTTCACTCTTTCCCTTAATTTTATATCAGTGTTTATTTGAAAGCGAAAGTGACTGCTTTGATGTACGTTCTCTCTCTTCACCCGAGCTAGTCGGGGTGTAAGCTGGAAGACTTTTTAATTTAAGCGGCGATACTGACGATGCTTGGTTGAGGGGAGAGACCGGTGGGAAAGTAGACAGATACTTTGTTATTCTCACGTTTTCTTAATTTTAAGATGTGGATCCAGTTATTGGTTACATGAAGTTAATCATTTTTGTGAGGTGATCTGCCCCGCGAAGTAGGGATGGTGCAAACGTCTGGAGTAATGAACTGCCTGCTGATTTTGTGGTACATGAGCAATCCAGAAGGGGGGGAAGATGTGGGGATTTTATACAGGACTTCGGCGACGATGCGGATGACGCGCGAGAAACCAGCGCGGGGGCAAAACACGGGGCGCGAGGCGCGAGGCGCGAGGCGTGTGACAGCGACAGGACAGTACAGCCATGGCGGAACAAGCCACCGAACACCAGGCTCGAAGAATAAAGATGTCTCCATCATGACTTGGCCCCTTTCTCCGGACAGGTGGTGAGCGAGAATACCACAATCGTGAGCCACTAAGATGCTGATCCAAATCGAAATGCGTGTGGGTGATTGAGGCGAGGCCCTTGGACACCAGTGTCAATTGTGTACTATACCGGGACGCTGGTGCATGCTACCCAATCCTAGCAAATCGTGGGCCGACATCTTTTTGTACTGGAGATATAATTTATATTAGAAATATATTTTCTCCGATCGGTGACATGCAAAATTGGTAAATCCTGGGAAAGAACCGTCAACTGAACGACTAGTTTTGGTTTCGCTGTGGCAACAGTGGGCACGGCTTCATTAACGTCAACCATGCCATCATGTCCCTGCTCTTCGTGAATTGGTCTTCATGCACTTGATGTTGTAGGTACCCCATGGCTACGTCACACCAAGAATAACCAGACTGAATCGCAGTGATCTGGCTGCACGTACCATAATATTCGCTAGCCAATGGATCAAAATTTGTATATGGATTCAACGCATTACTTCAAGAATCCGGAGGGGTGTATGTTGTATGCATCCAATTGGAACAATTCGACTGCTTTAGCTGTTTATAGTGGTGACAAATGCATTCATAGCAACATAGCAAGCAAGTGAGAGATGCAACATCGGTTACCCTTCTCTTGACGGATGACGTCAAACAAACCACTATTTTCCCGTGGAGGATGGAATAGTCACTTACTTTTGTTATTCTTGGTCTGAGAAAGTCGCAAGAAGAAGAGCGTACTTACTCACCACACTTGTGAAGAGAAACCACAATTTGACCGAGCAATGACGGTTCGGAGACGATGGTAGACTGCATACCCCACTGCCCTTGTGACAACCCAAAACTAGGCGTCCTCTTGAAAACTGTTAAGGAGGATGTGTCAGTTTGGCATACTGTTCGTTAAGATGTCGAAAGACCAAACACTTCTCCGAATGTGAATGATCACTGATAAAAACAATTATGTGAGCTTGAACATAATTTGTCTACGGATGTATTTTTCGCTGCACTGTTAGCACGAACACGTCTTTAAATCTTTTACTCAACAAAGTAATGATATGCGCCAAGCTTTAACTCTTTTATGGTGGCAAAATGTTAATAAGCCACCACGTTTAATGGGCAGCCATATTAAACATCCAGATATTTTAAAAATAACTTGACGACCATTCTACCACGTTGATAAAATAGTGAAGGCTCAAACCGCGTACCTCCTTGAGCTCACACTGACAGAACTGCTGCGCCATTTGCATCAAACTGCGCCGTGAACGCAAGTTTGCTACATGTAGCGCCAAATTTCGAGGAAGGGTCCCCTTCCTCGGATTTAGATATCTGATGTAGGGGTGCTTTTCGAATGGTGTTTATTATGTGCATTCTCTAATGCTTGAACAAAACCTTGTTGTTCTGCTTTTAATCTTCCGCCAACATCAAGAACTTGTATGATGGCGAGGCTATCTAGTTTTTCTAATAAGGGGCGAAATACACCTTTTTTGTAACGTTCACAAACAAAAGTTGGAATCATAATAGATGAGAAAAACACAACTTGCCCGAGGATTCCAGGAAAATATGAAAACCAACCTAGTTCGTGCAACTGGCAGTCCCAACATTTAGGGTTTTTCAGAAAAATTAGAGTCCGCAAAGTCGTTACTGGCGCGTGTTTCTCGGATTTTACAGGATTTATCCGAAAACGCTATCAGCAAAGGCAAAATTCGTATTAACACACAATGTGTTATAGGGCTAGGTCATGCGAAAAGTTTGCAACAGTTGCTTACAACGTTTCCTTGCAATACTGGACCGTTAAACCTTGGACTGTGACGCAGAGTCTCTCTCTCTCCCTTCCTCCCTTCCCAAAATCGTTTGTGGTTTGTCCGGGTACAACTCCCTCCTCTCCCCTCCTCCCCCTCTATCCCTCCGCTCTTCTTTCCCAGGATCTTTCGTGTCGTCGTCCAGGCCCTTCCTCCTACCCCTTCCTTGCCATGATCTTTCGTGTCGTAAACTGGCTTACATAATAAAGGTCAACCCACTTGTGACGATAAGAAGAAAACCGAATATTTCAATCACCATAACCGATTATCGTACCTAGACTAGAAACTGATCATTTCCAGGCTAGAAACTCTAGAAACTGATCGTTGTAAGCGGTACATCGTTACATCTGGTATCGTTGTAAGTGAGTTGCACTGTAATAATAAACTGGCTTACATGTGAAATCTGTAGCCCCCGTGCGATCTTAGCTCGCAGACATTGCGGACTTCAGCTTTGTCAGTACGACCAATACTTGGCCCTTTTCTTTTTTTGCTTTTTAGCTATTATCTCTAAAAATCAACGCAAATAACTAATTGAATAATTAATAAATAAGGAGGTGATCAAACATGTTAAAATGTTTAATCTGTGCCCGCTTCTAATATCTATATTTTTTTAAGATTACCAAAATACAATGCTAAATTTTATGTAATACTAAGGAGTGAGCATTATATATACTTCTAGCTAGTAACTACTGATCCAATTTTTTTTCAGACGCCTTGAGCTACTATGTCCACCAGCATTAGAGCCGTGAGCTGCCAACCTGCAAGAGGACCACACTGTTCGTGTGCGGCAAATGAAAAACGCCATGAAAAACTTTCTCCCGGATATGGGTCGCACCGAACTGATATTTTCTTTCTTCTTTTTTTCACTTTTAGTGGAATTTTTCACCTTTACAGTTTTATGTTGTCCCACACACCTCATGCATGTTATTGTCTCGTCATACCTTTTTAATCTTTACAGTGCTGTGCCTGGGGCATATTTTACAAACAGGCGTTGCACCGCACCATGAATGTTTTTTTTTCTCTCTTTTATACTTGGGCACACCTTCCGTCCGAGTGCAGCGAACGCTACCAGCCATCCCACCCAATCCACCGTTGAGAGAGCGTCACGTTTCCTTGAGCTCCCCCTCACCAGAATGTCACGTGATACCCTCCCGGCGATGGATTGGCTGGGTGGCTCTAGTCTCCGCTGCTCTTGAACGGAAGGTGAAACGATGTGCTATATTTAGGGCTTTATGTTGTGCCACACACTGAATGTTTTTGTTGTGTAGTCGGACTTTTTTTATCTTGTTTAGTGTCCCAGGTATATTTTAAAGGCACCACGCAATGTTTTTGTAGTTCTTGTCTAGTCAGACCCCATTTTTGTGTTATAGGATTTCAGGCCTAATTTGAACATGCCTGAAAGTTTTAATATGTATAATACATTTTAAAGTATTGGTAAATTCGGGTTTGTAACCAATATTCTGAAACTACAATTGGTGTCCATTAGTATTTGTCTTTTAGGGTAACGTAGAGCGGATTATGTGGGAGGTAAAATTAAAAAAAAATAAACATGGTTTTATTACATTTTTTGCATTTTAGTATGGCCTCAGCAAAACGAAGTTATTCAGTCTTTGATTTACCAATCCCTAATATGTTATTTATTCGTGGTGAAATTTTCAACCACATTTAATATATGACCGAAATCGTCAGGTTTTTCGCATGGAATGACGCTATACAAAACTACTAAATGATTGTTTAAAGGTTCGAGGCGAATAAAATGGTTGTGACAATTTATGGCCTGTGTTTTCAGTATGGTAAAGCTGGCTGTACTGGTCTCTCAGGGGCAACCAGTTGTACCGGTTTCACCGGTGAAACCGGTAAAACCCGGTTTCACCAGGTTTCACCGGTTTCACCCGGTATTCCCAGTAAATCCAGTATTTCCAGTAAATCCCGTTAGATATTGATCCAGTATTCCCAGTAAAACTACCAGTATTCACAGTATATCCGTTAAATAATCCAGTTTGATACTGGCCCAGTATTCCAAGCAAAGCTACTACCAGTATCTCCAGTTCGGCCGTCCAATAATCCGGTTTGATGCTGGCTCAGTATGCCGAGTATGGAAATATTTTCAATAGGGATTGAATGCTTCGATTGCGAAGGGGTCTCGCACGTTTCGCTTCGGCCAAATGAATAAGCAGGGATTTAGTCTAAACGACTCCGGAAGCCAGCCACCGCTTCCTCCGCCGGTTGTTTTGAGGAAATGTTTGTTCACTGGTTTACAAACATGAAAGAAAAAGACTCAACTCGAAACTTATATGAGACCAGCATTTAAAGAACATATTGGAACCAACAACACACACACAGTCGCTTTCACTGAAGTGTTTACTACACATGCGAGAGATTCACGAATTTCGCCTTACTATTTTCGATTTCATGAGACTTTCCTTTCTTAGTTTTATTTTGTCCGAATCACAATACAAAATACGCCCTACTCAACGTCGTAGATGTTGTAGTAGGATAAAGCGCACAATATTCTCTTTTCACCATCCAGCTTTTTGTACTGGGGTAGGGAACAGCACACCACCATCCGAGCGCTTCGACACCTAAGCGCCAAAAGCGCTTATTAAAACGACTACGTGTGTCACGTGCCGTTTCAAACTTTGGTAAAATGTCGTACTACTAATATTGCTTCGCCAAATAAACACAACGCGTGAAACCGGGTTTGCAGCGTGTTACCCAAACAACGCGTGAAGTGAGCTAACGAGCCAGAGGAATCGAAGATCTGCGCGGTCTGTCCCAGTCTGTCCTAGCCATGACGTAAGAAACGATGATGATGATAGCTAGAGGAGCGCCCCCTGTAGTTCCCACACGCCGCCAATATGGTTGAAGGTCGCCAAAAATGCGGCTAATTACAAACAAAAGAAAATGTTCACAGGAAATTGAAGGCGCCCCTTCGATCTATCGTCCAAATGTCCCGTATGCCAACGCACTCTCGCTATCTCGCACAGCGCGACGAAATTTACAAACTGCGTTGTTAATTTATGGCGCACATGACGGTCTTCTTGAGTCTCCGTGGTGCCTTTTTATACGCTACGATGAAATTCGTAGAACTATGCTACTGTCAGCTTCCCTATACGATGCGGTCCGCTCCAATACCTCCCTACGACACGCTCCGCTGTTCATATGTGGCTCGCTGCGCTCTCCGCTATGGCAACTTTGCAGCTATCCTATGTTGCCCACTACGATATCTGCTGCGTCCCGTTCAGGGCGGCGGAGAAAAGCTCACCGGAGAAAAGCTCACCGCAAAACTGGCAGATGCGGAGAAAAGCGCATCGGCATTTGAGTGGATGTGGAGAAAAGCTCAACGATTTTTTTAATCGTTGTTAGCTTAGCGGAGTGTGCGTCACATGTTGCAGTTTGACACAATTAGAATTCATCATTTCATTAAATATAAGTGTCTTCTTTTTTTTGTAATATTCTTGAGGTTCATTTGGCATATTTACTAATTCCTCAAAAATTAGTTATCACCCAAATTGTATATTAATGACGCCGCAAGTATAAAATCAAAACATCGGACAGCCGGAAAAAAGACAACTTATTGACAGCTTGACAGTGCGCCGTCGGAACCTCTGTCAGAAAAAAGGTTTGTTTTCTGCGAGCTAATATGAACAGCGGTGTGTGAACCCTTTTCATATTAGCGCTTTTCACTAAGAAGACTTTAGTTGCGAGAACAACTTTGTCCTGTCGTGTTTGTTGTCTTCACTCCGTCGTCGTCGCTTCAGCGGTTTTCATCAACTCGGCCAATTCGCTATCTTACGGAATACTAGTTCCTACATAGGTCACGAGTAACAACATTGACAGAGTTCAGCTCTGAAGGTCATAGGTGGCTCGCCGTAGAAGGGCGCTATCACACAAAGGCAACGTGTGGAAACACCAGCACGAACGGCTGGAAAACGTGCTTGTCCGTAGAAGAAAGAAATTTCGGTATCCTACTAGCCGTTCTATCCTGTTTTCAAAGGTTAACAAAAGCTTCAAAGATAATTTCAGGCACCGCGTTGTTGCTTATGCACTTTCGGATTTTCGGCATTTACAGTTTTGCTCTTTAGGTTTTAGGCATATAATATTAAATTCTCGATCTCTTTCCAGTTCTTCAAGTTCATAGGCTTCCGTTGCCTAGATATAATTACAGAAAACACTCACCCGCATTTACTAATTTGGGAGCAGCATACCCAGTAAGCTGAATAAATATTACTAAAAGGACATTTTCTTTTTTACGAAGGTGAGGAATTTTAATGATAATAAATTGATAAATCTTAAGCAGAATCGAACAGCCTCCGTATGAAAAGAATAAAACAATATTCCGTGAGTTTTTTTTTTCTATACGCTCAATGGCCGATGAGCTTTCCTTCGCATCCGCCGGTTTTGCGGTGAGTTTTTTTCCGGGATTCCCCGTTCAGCTATGCGATGCGGTCTGCTGCACTAACCAATGCTGCGCGCTCCGCTATCTGCACCGTGACCCTCGATGCGGTCCGCACCACTGGCCTCTACAGCCCCTCCCTTCATCCGCTGTACTAGCCTGCTCCGCTGTCCTATGCTGCCCGGACTGCTATCCGCTGAGGCCCGCTCAGCTATTTGATGCGATCCGCTCCGCTATCAGCTATCGCTGTAGTGCGCGTTATATGCACGGTGGCCCAGCGCTATGCGGAGAGCAAGTCGTCTGCTTCTTGGGCAGAAATCGCTGTGACATGAGAGCGACGCCGAGCATCGATTGACCTTGTTTGAAAGAATAGTGGGGAGAGCTCCTTGCTAGAAGCCTTGAGGTCTACACATTACATTTTTGTTTAATCGGCCAATAAGCGTTCGGCGTCGTTCTGACGTTACCGCAACTTCTGCGCAAGAAGCATACGACTTGCTCCCTGAATATGCGTTTGATGAGCAGAAGTCGGCATAAGACTGACTGCGCTTCGTGCCGAGGCGCAGTCAGTCTCGCCCCAGCGTTCGATCCTACTGTTGCGCTGACTTCGATGCCCGCGACGCTCTGTTGTTATCCTTTGTTTCTTCCTTGGTTTTGGACACAAGTTCACCCCATTAAACATTTCAGTTTCCACAGTTATTCTTTCATTCGTCACCTCATCATTCGTGACGATATTGATTGGTTACTATTCTGAAACAACATTAGACTGCCTAAGACCTTTCTTGGGAAGGAGCTAATGTTTTTATGTGCTCTACTTAAAAGGCGCAAATTTGAAGCTGAGGGAAATTTCGCAAGGATTTTTACAGTGGGCGAGGGAAGAGGTGGGATTTGAGAAGGGGGTTTTCAGGTTGGGTTATTCCATGCACCATTCAATTTATCATTCAAAAGTACCTGAAAAGTCTACTCAACACGAAGAGGCCGACAGAAACATGATCATCATTTTATATTTTGCTTTAACATCTGGTGAGGCACCGTTTCTGCTGATTGCAGCCTGAAGAGGTTCTTTCGTTTCCTTAAGTCTCCAGTGAAGTCAGGGATGTGCGATTTTGGAAACAAAATCAAGACTCTGCAAGTCTCTCTTTTCCCGGGCAGTGGTAAGGTGTTCTCGTGCGGTCCCCAGCTCCCTCACTGCACACCAGAAAATTCATAAATTTGCTGAAGTTTGGAAACCCTATGGACCTAGCTGGACCTAATGACGTTCTGCCCCAAGGTTTTAATTTGTGCTAAAATACTTTCATTCACCCAATTTGTTGCTTGTATCAGCTTCGAAAAATTATTTACGAAGTGCCAGGCGTGCAGCATACGTACGAATATAACAACAAGCAGTGCAAAAAAAAATCTAGAACCTGGATTGCAATTTAGATAACAATTTCAAGCACAAGAGCAAAAAAGCACAAGTGAACAAAACTTACCATTTTGTTTCGGAAAACAAAGGCCCAAATGCACAGGTGACAACCGAACTAATAGGCTGAGAAGTATAACTTTGACACTTCATTGCAGTTTAGATTAAAAGATTACGAGTCAGGACAAAGAATATTAAGTGTTGCGTTAAGATATTTCATTGCCCTAAACTATTAGACAATGATGATGATTAAGTATTTATTGGCACAGCAGCCACGAGGGCTATACTGCGGCAAACTGATCATTATTGGGCATGTTATAACGTGAACTACTCCAAAGCTACAAAGTGATATATCATATAAATATCCAGTTTGTGTCAAGAATTATAAAACCCGGCTAATCGGAACTAATGGTTTATCGCCAAGCAAAAACGAGGGATCAAATAGAAGGTGATCTCTCAAAATTCCGGGAAACATTCTTGACGTAGTGAATGATGAGACGAACAATGCCATAAAGTGTGTAAAATGGTCGAAACATCTTCACAATGGTCACATCGTGCGAATTCTTCACCACGAAGCAGCTATTGATGTGTCAGTCGGAAGTGTCTTAGTCTTGGACGGCAGGAAAAAAACCTACACGCGACTTTTTCTGTTATAAAAGCTCTCTCACATGCAAAAAACGTACTTGATAACGATAAGTTTGTTGTTTCTCTCTGTGTCCCATCTCATCTGCCATGTGGAAAAAAATTAATTTTCTCAAAAGTGATTTCAAATCCTGGCTCGGTAAGCAATTCGATATTGTTGATGAGGCTCGAGCCGAAAAGACCAATTTATATGCCTCTTTATCGCCCACGATCCTAACGTGACTCGGCACCCAGCAAAACATTATGCCCAAACCACGTCGGAGGGCCGTGTTGATTTGAACGTATAGATGTTGTGCAAGGAGATATTTAGAACGCATCAGGGAGGACACAGCCGGTCAGGCACTTTGTGAATCTACAAATATAACATCTTTCGTTAAAGACGTGTCGAGTATATCTTTGACAGCAAGTAAAATACAATAGAGCCCAGCAGGAAATATGCTGGACCTATAGTACACTTGTATGGTTTTCCTGTATTAAGTATAATAGAGGGCACATCCTAGAAAAAACGAAAATTTTGACCCACCTGTATAAACCTCCAAGCAATCTACATATTTCTGGTGGGAGGAGAGAAAATTTTGCTGAACAATTTGGGGCAAAATAACCCTCTAGCTATATTTAGCAAATAATCTGTCACAGAAAATCGGCAAAGTATCTCAAGGAGCAACCCTATCGGCGATTCTAAGCAAGGGAACCTCATGGAGGTTGATATTTAGAGATTTGTCAAGTACTTTGCAGATGGAAGATAAATGGTCTAGCAATGGTTGGTTTTTTTTTTTCAAACAATTTCAGGCTCCTGCAAGTATAAAGGACACTGTAGGAGGGATGTTTTGGAGTTGAAAATAGTTTGTAAGCATAAGCTAGGTTGATGTTTTAATTCCGTTTTCCGAAGGAAATTTGATGCGAATCAGCATACACACCCCTCTCAGGAGATGTGCGAAATACCCCTGTGACAAGTCGGAGTCTGAGGCGATGTACTGGATCCAGCCTCCAAAGAGCAGATGGCCGTGCCAACCCGTATACAATTGCGTCATAGTCGAGCCGGCATCGAAATAAGGAGTTGTATACACGAAATCAACTCTGTTACGTCACGGCGCGGTGGTAGCGCGTCGGGCGCACTTCCGGTCTGGGGCTGTGGGCAGACGTCCCCATGCGAGGCGTGTATTCATGCGTTGTTTTAAAAGAAACCAGACAAAAACCTGCCTCTCGTGAAAAAGCCGCGACTGGGGTTGCACCAAAAGGGTCAAGAAATGTTTGTAGGACAGTTTTCACGTGCTCGGTTTGTCCGGGAACGTGAATATGTGCCGTGAAAAGAGAAAACCAGACGCCGTCGGACCATGACTCTTTGGGCCTGAAGCCCTTTGGGTTTAATTCACGGATACTAGTGGTAATCAGATTTATTTGTTTTGTTCCAACATGAACGCCGGAAAACCGTGAAGTTGTGCAGACCACCTGCGGACTACGTTCAGTGCGTTTTCAAGTTCAAACGGCCGCCTGATTGTTCGAACTGTCATCTGCTTTTTGAAACGATTCTGCTTGTCGTCTGCTCGTTTAGACGAACCCGTCCCGTACACCAAATGCTGGCCCGGTACTTGCGATAAGAAGTAAGTGCAGGCCTCAAAAGACTTGAGTTTGAAGATTGGTAAGCAGGCTCGAAGTAAACAGTGGATACAAGGATATATTGTTTATTGTTACCAGTGACCATCACCGACCTGTTATGCCTAATTCACTTGGTCCGATTCTGCTTGCAATTTTCAGTATCGGCGTCGATCATCTCAGGTATGGTTCGCTTGGGCTTGTGCAGCCCGAGCGACGTCGCGACTGAAAATTGCGAGCGAAATCTCATCATATAAATCAGGCTTTAGCGTACATTCTGCGGCGTCCATGCGGAATGAATCGCCGCATGTCACATTATTCAAGCGAAGTTTAGTGGTGTAACGAGCCTTAGTAATTTTGCTGAGGTCGCTCAAGTAGTCAGTCATTGCCAGGAAGACGTCGAATCAACAATTCGAACGCGAAAAATGGCAGGGGGACTAACACCGACGCCGACAACATCGCATTTCAGTGGCTTGTTTATGGGCGACGGCGAGCTTCTTGCCCTCACTCCATCGCGCATACGCAGCGCCGGCGCCATGCGCGGCGCGCGTGTATAGTCAAAGGATACAGCGCCTATCAGACCCCCATGACATATACGACAGCACCTTAAGGATGTTTGATGACATCAAACATTTCCGTTTCAACTCTTTCAGATGAGGCACCAAGGTGAGCTTCTTGTCAAAGGTCAAATCCAAAATTGGTGTTCTTGCTGGATCGCACCCAAGCAGCACAGAGTTGGCCAAGCATTGGCCAATGGCTCGCAATGGTCCTTTAGCCAGTGCCTAGACGGTGGCCAGAGATTGGCCGATGACTGGCATTTCTCTGGCGATTGGCCAATGGCCACTGGCCATCAGCCATCGGCCAAGCATTGGCCAAAGAATGGCCACTCTTCGGCCACTGGCCATAAGACTATCCTCAGACATTGCCCATTGCTTGGTCAAAATTCTTGCTGCTTGGGAATTTTCAATGCTATTAAGATGCAAGGAAGGATCAAGAGACAATCCCCTGTGCAGCTAGAATGGAAAGCAGCCTGTTACTTGAGAAGCGAATTTGAAGCCATATTTATCTTCCCACCTACAAAACCTATTGATTGCAATTTGCAACTGTCGTTCAAACCTGGAGAGGTTACAGGAAGACACCGATATCTGCTCATCATCCCCATATAAAGATTAAAATACTGATGATGACATAAAAGTTTGTAGACTGTCAATCTTAACAGCAAAGAGGATAATGCTCAGCACTCCTCCTTGTGGGACATCAGTTTCGTGAAAATAAACATCCAGTGCGGAACCCAGTCGGACATGAAAGTTCTCTCGTTCAAAACACTCTCTATACATTGAAGCATGCGGCCCCATACACCACAGTTTTATAAGTCACGAAGGATTCCGTACCTCCAAGTGGTATGATATGCTTTTTTTATTTTCAAATCATCAATACACTGAGTCACAATGCCGCTGGTGTACAAATGCATCACGTTTAGAAGTTTCTAAGCGAACGAAATGATATATCGTCGCTCGTCCCTCCCGAAACCCACAATGGTTTGCGTAAAAATGACATGTTTTCAAGAAATAGACAAGACGACGATTCACAAGTCTATCATGCCGTCTCTAAGGAACTCGTGAGTGCGATGGGACGATAACTCGTAGAAATGGAAGGGCCTTTCTCAGGTTTCAAGGAAGGAATTATGCGGGCATATTTCCGTCAACAAGGAAAAGCAGTGGCTTTCCACACATATTTTTTTTTTTTTTTTAAATTAGCAGATTGCTTTATTGCACTAAAGGCGACCTTGTGGTCATACATTCTGAACGGCCTATTAAAGAGATACGAACCACCATTCAATATTGAGATGTGCGGCTTTTGAGAAGTTGTCTGGAACGTCTTGAACATTTAATTAAAATTAGAGAAGCTACTGACAAGCTGGAAATGCTCCCCAAGGACATTTGCATGATCCTGGAGCGAGACACAAGGAGAAGAGAACAGAGGTCTTTGTAAAGATTGGTAATCTCCCCGAACTGTCCGTAGGCGGTTCCACACTTCTTTAGCTGAGCCAAAGCTATTTCTATGAGATACATATTTTATTCGTGATGTCCTTTTTGCCTGTTTTCGTGTACAATGGGCCTTGGCCCTGCATTCTTTAAATTCAATAAGGTTAAAAAAAGTGGGATAACGTCGATATATACCGATGGCCGATTTTGTTTCCTTCGAGTAACAGTGCATTTCTCATCCCACCAGGGTTTGCACCTCCGGGGAGAAGGCCAGCTCTTTGTGGAATAGAGAATGCAGCAGCATTAATTATACACCCACTGAAAAAAACTGTCGCCTCCTCGGGCGACATACAACAAAACACAGAAGGATTTAGTTCAAAATTTAAACTGAAAAGAGCCCAGTCAGCTTTCTCTTAATTCCTCTTAATCACTGCCAAAGGGATTATCTAAAACCTTCCATGAAAATTATGGAAGTAAGGATGGTTAGGATATTGAAAGGTCTATTGATTTGAAAGTGTTGTGCACAGCGCTATAAAATATGTTGGCTCTTTTTCTTTCAAAAGACAAAGCCCGCAAAAAAAAAAAAAAAACGTTTTACGATTTCACTACGTGAGTCCTGTCGAGAACTTCTCCATAAAGGGTGGCGGGCATTAATATCACCTTGAAATAAATGAAGGCTTAGGCAGCTGATCTATGAGTCCTTGCAGTTCATGGAGCTGCAGCCAAACTTTGGGTGCCAGGTCATGCGATATGAGGTTGATGAGGCGGTCAAAGAGTACACGAACTGCCACTCCCTCAAGCTGCGTTTGTAAAGGAACCAGGGCACATACAGCCCCGCTCTGCACTACCACTTCGACACCACCAGAAGGTTTAGAAGAGAGGCGGTCCCTCCTAAAAACCTTATGACGACGTAAGACATGTTTGTGTTTGTCATTCGGATGTTCCTACTGGAAAAAAGCACACAAACAAGACAAAGCTCATCAAGAAAAAAAAATTAAATCATCATTTTTTCGAAGTAGTTCGCTACCATTCCACCACATGAAACCTAACTGTTTACTCATAACAGTGGTAAAATCTAAAAAAAAATGAAAAACTGAAAGAATAAGTGTAAGAGCAGGTAACGTTGGTTACATATAGATTTGTATGCGCAGAGCGTTTTTATTTCTTTTTCGCGCAATCATTGTGCGTCCTATTTGAGGTAGTGGTGCAGAAATAGATGAATCTGACCCCGACAGGAGAGCCTCCTCATTGGATGTTAGCCCGCTCTCGTCAATAGGCTCTTTCGGCGACGCCGTCAGCTGGCCGTTAGGGGCCAGTTGTCTCGACGGCTCGCAGGACTTCCTCAGAACAGAGGTTCGGGGTGGCTGGCCCCGGCCCTGAGGGGTCACAGAGGCAGGGGGAGTCATCCCCGGCTCTTGGGTCGATGCTGGCAGACCAGTACCCTTCCTGGGCTTGGGACATGTAGCTGCAGGCAGCATTCTTGTTTGAATGGGGCGGGGACTTCGACGAGACCCGCAGATCGCCGAGAGATGTCTGGCTTTTCGCCGATACTATGACTTGCCGTGTAGCTCCCCTCCGCACTACCTCGGCAAACCCGCATTTCGACAGAAAAAAAAAAAAACGTGTCTTTGCCTCAAGGTAAAAAAAAATATTTTTATGTGCCTTAAATCTAAGAATGTCCACTTCTTGTTTCTACTGTGGACAGGCTCGAGAGTAAGCAGTGTGTCGACCATCGCAATTCGCACATTTCGGTTCATTTTGACACATCTCTGCCACATGCTCCTTGCTGGAGCACTCGGCACAAGTGTCGACTCCCCGACAGCTCTGAGCCCAAGGCCGAACCATTTGCACTTAAAGCACCGCTGAGAGTTTGGCACATAGGGTCAGACCCGGCACGAGAGGTTGCCAGCATTGATGGTATCTTGTATGTGTTTAAATATAATGTCAAGATAATATGTCTTCTTTTTTGTTCAACACCGTTAAGGTGGAGGGTGATGCGGCGTGCGAATACAACCCGCTGGCTGACGAGGCCCTCACAAAGCTCTTCCTCAGACGTTTCCAGCAAGTCGTTTTAAGAGATAACTCCTTGAACTGTGTTCAAGGCGAGAAGAGCGTCACTTTTTGTTTCATGTTTATCTCTACCAAAATGTAGCCCGACACCATCCTTTCGGCATTGAAGTCGGTACCAACAACACATTCGAGAGCTTCTAAATCGAGAATGGGAGTGAAGTCTTCAAGTGACTTTTCATCCTCAGAATGCACAACGGAAAACTTTGGGAATTAAAAAAACAAATGCGGGGAGTTTGCGGGATTGTAGCGGACTTCTTTGCGGGCCTTTATTTGGGTCCGATCAGAAGTTTTGTTAAGCGGAGGACCCATAAAGATGGGAAGGAATATCAGTGCCCTGGTGCTCCTCCCACTACGAAGCCCATCAAGGGGGTAGGTAATGTGCCATAGCAAGAAAGGCTTGGCTGACACAATTACACGACCAGGGCTGCCCGGGCACTATATCCTAGTGTGGTTGCAGGGACAGAGCCTGTTTTCACGCAAGGTTGGACCATGCCACCTAAGAAGGTTAAAAATAAGGAGAACAGTGTAGAAGAAAATAGGAATGGGTGGAAGAGAAAGTGAAAAGTGAAAGAAGAAAGAAGAGGATAAAATAGGCGACCGACAGAATCATCCTGGTCGGGGCGAGCCAGGACACCCGTCTACGAGAAGCAGGGGCCGAAGCGGTATATTGCCTCATGAGGGGTCATCGAAGGGTCCGAAACGCACCCAACGATCAGCTCAACAACCAGGATACCCTTTTTCCCGGACACGGGTTAAGCCACGCAGAGCCAGGCGTGGGTGGGCAAACCCACATGGCCTGGGGCAAGTAGTGACGCCACTCACCAAGCACCAACTAAAGTAGGTGCCCCTGCGTGTGGGTATGGCGGCCCACGTGTCTGGTGTCCGTGCTGACGCCACTCACCAAGCACCTAACGCTTAAGGCGTAGGCGCCCGCTGCTGGGAAACGCTCAGACAAGAACGAAATATTCGCCCAAGGAACTGTTATATCTAGGCACCCATACTATCTCTTCCGCAGACGTAATCCAATCCAGCATCGTCCCTAAATATGTTGATATTTTAGAGTGTGACAACCATCGACGCTGCGGTCGAGCGGAGCGAAGCGCTTGCTCTCTTGTGCATGCGGCTGGAGAAAAAGGTGTCGAAATTACATGCGTTTTGTTGCTCCACCCTGTTTCTCCTAATCGTCCTCACACTGTCGATTAGGGCAATCCACAAGACACTAAAACACAGCCGTTGGTGTGAATGTTCGGGGTTAGATGGGCTCAGGTCGAGGTAGGCGTCTCAGCTAGACCTGCGGGGCTGGGTTGTTTGGATGTTACATCACCGGTCTCAACGCATGATTTGATACCGATCACTAAACGCCAATTATGCTTAGTGATGTTCACTCATT